>JAQIWH010002063.1:0-26838 GCA_034695005.1 Cryptops parisi
CCCCCTCATCACCCACACAAGATGGCGGTGAAAGAGGGGGGGGGAGAACATTATGATAATTATTAGTTGGCGCATCAACTCCTTGTTTCGGAAATCTGCTCCGGATGAACCCGTCCGCCTTCACAACGAGACAATAGATCACCGAAAACCACCGAACTAATAAAATGTAACCGCAATGAAAGAGTAGCAAAAAAAAAGATATATATACAGTATACGTAGTTATATATATATAAATAAAAACCTCGATAAAGAAAATTCGCACAAGAAAACGCACGAGCGAAGAGAAAGAAAAATCCGATGCAAGAAAGATGGAAGAGCAAAAGCGAGTGGAGAAACGTTAATTAAATTTGAAGGTACGGTTCATTTAATCCGTTGCTTTTGACATGCAAAGTGGCTCGCAGGGTTTTTAAAGCAGTGGGCGACGGTGCCATTCTTTCTTCTTTCATCGATGGAAAAACACGAAGCGGTGGCGAAGAAAAGCTTCATTAAACATTGACGAATCCTAAGCACTAGTTTGTAATCCCTAACTAAACACTCTCCGCAAAACGAACAACGTCGTCACCTTCGGACGAAAATTGAAAAAAGAAAAGTAGTAACAACAAAAAAAAAAGTGAATCGAAAACGTCGTCGGCGTCTTCTACTCCATGTTGTCCGTGTTGACTCCTTCGAGTCCGGGCATTAAAGAGAATAAAAAAGAAAAGTAATTTCAAGTGGAACGCATCTTTCTTTGACGACGAGTTCTTCATCCTTATTTGAAAGAAAAGGTATTTACTTGGAATTGTGATTCCATCTCGGACGGTGTACGTTTTCATTATTCTTTAGAAAAAAACGAACAGAAAGAAAAAAAACAAAAAAAAAAACCGGAAGAAAATCAAAACCAAATCAAGCAATCCGGTCACGTCGAGTTTTTCGCAAAAAAAAAAAAGATGCGATTTTTTTTCCCTAAGATGTTTCGTGCTTTATTTTCGGCACGAACAGTTTCCGATTTCAAATGCATCAACTTCTGAAATTTTAATGCCCATCTTATACTGAGGCAGATAGCGTTTTCTCCAACTTTTATCTCATTGACGAGATAAAACAGCACGCATAAAAAAAAAAAAACAACCGGAAATATATATAAAGATTCTTATAGCATTATGGTAAACTCTTCGTCACCGGCAGGCAAGTCGCGCAGCCCATGCTAATGAGACCCTCTGGTTTAAACGAATCGCAATTGGGCTACAAAAAGACGAAAATAATTCATTTTGGAAAAACAGATAAGCTAAGTTGAAGAAGATACGACGCAACAAGAATCGCGACGGGTAATTTTTTCTCGTTCTGAATAAACAACTACTTGGGGCAACAACGAAAAAAAAAGAGTACAACTGAAAAGATGTTTTTCGACACTAAACAAATTTTCTTGATTAGAAAACAGCTGACAATTCCCTTCTGTAAACATGGAAAAAAAAATAAAACACTAATTTTCCTTGGTCCTAATTGTAAAGCCTCCGGATATTTTGTCCACACGACTTTTTGTTAAAACAAAAAAAAACAAGAAAAACACAGCAAAAATAGCGTTAAGTGCTAACTTGGCACCTCCTCACCTACACAACTTTCATGAAAAAAGTCTCACGAAAGAGTCGTGTTATTGGCCACGATCACCTTTCAACCCTTTCACGTGCGTTTTCCATCGCTTCTAGGCAGCCGTTGGTGGGGCTGTTACTTGCACAGCTCATTGGAGGTCGTATCGCCTTTTCTTTTCACTCAACACATGTTGCCTACGCTAAGCAACAACTTGCTTCCTCTCATTTTTGCTTCTTCATTTCTCTCTTTTTGTTTTAATGCACCCCCTTTTACACGTCGCCCAGCTGCTTCCTCGTTTAACACGGTGGACATCGTTGCCAACGAGTGTAGCTCCTCCTCCACCCACGCATCTTTTTCGCTTATTGCCACGTCTAGTTAACGACCACAGCTGCCAACTCGGATTTAAACCCATCATCCTGCACGACGTAAATCTAATTTCCTCTCCCCCCCAACCCCTCCCCCACTCATGCGCTTCTAACGCCTTCCTTGTATCACTTTTTTTTTGCGAAGAAAAAGTTGAGAAACTTGGGGTGGAATGCATCTCCGTAATCTTTTCACTCTCGATGTCCATTTTATTCGGCAAGCCAGTAACTCCCGTTGACATTCCGGCTTATTTTTTGCCTCAAAACACGCTGGTAGCTTAAACCGAGTAGCTCGAAGTGTAAGAAAACTGCATCTGCCACAACTCGTCAACGTAAATGGAAAGAAGCTCACCAAGATGAGAACCTTGCTATTTATCGCTGACGGAAACTCCTTCCGTCGACTTCAAATCTCCAAACTTTCATCTTTGGCCAAATGTCATAAAGTTGACTCAAAAGTTTGGAGTGCTTGTATATTTTCATACATATTTTTTCTAACGTGGATTTTAAAACCGGCATTCTTGTTTTCGGTACTAGCGCCTCAACACTTCCGCTTCATTTCGTGGTTCGCGTTAATTCGGTTAGTCTAAAGTGCATCGCGTTTCCAAGTCTTAATTTATTATTCAATTAGGGCATTAAAAGCGCCCCCGCGAGCTTTTGCGAGCTTTTGTCGTTGGGCCGTCCCTCGACTTTAACTATCGTAGCAGTAACACCCACTCCGTTATTAGTTGTGTTTTATATCTCTTCGTGCCCTATTGTTCCGCTACCATATGGCCCAAATAGGCATCGTGACCGATACTTTTCCACCGAAGAGCTGCTTTAATGGATAAAGCATCACCCACGGTGATTCACAAGTAGCGACCCCGCCCTTTGATACAGACAAATTCTATAACGAGGATGAGATTGAAACCCGTGCCCTAGGCCAACAAAGTCGGCATGTATTGAACAAGTGAAGAAAAAAGACAAAAAAGTAAAAGTAATCATACGAGTCTTATCATGTCAATAAAACAAACATCAAAACAAATCAAAATGAACATTTATTTCTTTATTTTGAAAACCATGTTGACATTGTTTTTTGAAGCTGAACTTTGATTAAAATGAAAGAGAATATTTTTTTCGTAGAATATCATAAAGCAACCATTTTCTTACTTATAAGAGAGTAAGGAACAAATCAAATCGACGAAACGAGACATCATTTACGACCATGAGGCTAACTATAGTACACGTAAAGAATAGGTAGGTACCGTACCAAATACTTGGGTTGTACTTTGCTTGTTGTGTCATTTGGCCCTCAAACTTTATCAAATAAAATACAGCATGATGACAAGATAAGATGATTAACACGGGAAGGGGGGGTATACGGATGGGGGTATTATAATTTTTTATAATGTTGTAATTCTGTTTTGTAATTTTTTTGTTGTCATTTTGTATTTTGTAATTCGGTGAACATTTTCATCCACTAATCGTGTATTTCATTGTTTGGATTGCACATTGTTATTAATTATTTGTACTTGGTACTAATGGTCATTTGACCGTATTAAAAATAAAATAAATTTCATGTATTGGACCCTTGGTCCGCTAACCAATAAAATCAAAATGATGCAAGGAAAAACGGTTGAACCCAGAGAAAACAAAACCTGTCCCCGTGGTGTTAGATCCCAAACCAATACACGCGAATGTCACTCGTAAATCCACGCGTCGGTTTCAGTATACTGTATTGTCATAATAATGAAAAAAGTCATTGATTCGATTCCAAACTTCGAAAAGACTAAAAACTATTTTTTTTCTTGCCGCGTTAGTTCAAGCTTCACCGGTGTTTGTTAAATGATGAACTGGAGACCCAGTCGTAGTAAAAATGAACCATAAGTTTCTATCAAATTTAAACGACATGACTAGAAACCATTTTTCTTTCCATTTCCTTTTTTACCTCGGACAGAAGACCATCACACATTTTCTAGAATCGGCATCGTCTTCTTTCATCCTTAACAACCAAACCCTCCGTTTAACGGCCGCTAAGGGAGCCCTTTGTTAGGCCTGGATGGAAAAGAGAGGGGCTAAAAAAGTAGGGGATAAATCGACTCCTCTTTCCATTTCTTCGGAGTGAATGTCGCCGGGCTGGTTTTTACTCTCGAACGATTCTTCGTTCATTTTTTCCCCTGTATTCTACACATTGGTAACGCTTGCTGTTCTCACAATAGGTCTACACCCCCTATCTCCCGTTTCTCACCTTATCTACTCGAAGTCGGTCGTATTTCACTTTATCCACCGCTCCTCCGATTCAGGGGCGGAAAATAGGTGCTGCCCGAGCGCCCTATCACGCCTGCCACGTTGAGGGAAACGAGCTGATCCATCAACCTTCGCTCTTCTCCAAAGCACGCGTCATCACTCTCAACCCGTTACGACTCGGTTCAAATAAAAAACGATACAAATAAATAAATATATAAAGAGAAAAAAGAGACCCCTCATCAGCCATTCGTCACTTGGAAAACGCACAAACTCAACGTGACGCTTTTTCCCGGGCATCCCCATTTCCACACACTCGTTATTCTTAACGCGTACGCTTCAAACGCGTTTGAACTTCGGAACGACTCGTTCGACGAACTGCCACGTGTGTTAAACGTCGTCAGGCTGATCGTCGTCGTTCGAAACAACACGTCATATCGAATCAAGGCGTGTTTATGTATCGTTCTTGCAAATTCATTTAAAATACTCAGTGAATGAAACAAATGGAATAAAGCGAAAATTGCTCGTCGAAGGGAAGCTAGCCATCGCACCCAACAGCCGTGACCCGTGGATTTACACCGAACGCGTTTCGTCCAATGGGGGTGTGTTAATGAAATCGACCGCGAATAAATCGTACTGTCAACGCGCTCGAGTCGCCGATGAAACCGAAAACGACCTTTTCCTCCCATCGGCGCTGAGCTCGAGGAGAGGTTTCCAGTTTTACAATTCCTACCAAAAGTTTCGACTAAGCGATGGTGATTTTCTATTTTTGAGACCCCTCTACAACAGACTAGAAAACTGAGCCTAAAGTAATCACAAACGAAATGAAAAGGTTCTTAAAACATCCCGTGAAAGAAGGTGCCTTCAAAAGCCTCGAGCAACTTGATGAAAAGTCTCGTTTGCTCGTCGTCGTCAGCGAATTGCAACCTCATCAACGCCAACAGCAAAGAAGTCGCGAGGGAAAACGTCGTTTGGCTAACGAGATTAGCGAGCGTCGCAACGAAAATGAAGAAACTATTGGAGGTAGGGAAAAAGAGAAGGAGGACCCGCTTATTGTTATTGGGCCACCTAAGAAAACAAGATGACAAATCTTCATTAAGGTCATCGTCGGAGTTGGCTTGTCATCGCCGGCAAACCGTTCGTACGTGCGGCTGCGGCTTTATTCCAAAGCCGTTAATCCTTGCCCGCTGAATGACGACCCAACCCGACGGCGATGCTCCTACTTTCGCTTAACCTTTTCCTCGTTACAACGGTCCCTCGTTTTTCTTTTCCAATCACTAAACTTAATGTTATTACAACGCACCCCAAGCGTTAAGAAAATCAAGCAGAACCAAATGAAAGAACGAAAAAAATTCAAAATCTTAACATATTCTATTAAAACAACTCTATTAAAACAGTAACAGTTCCTACTTGGTGGATCAATACCTATCATTATATTTCTAATATACTTTTAACTACCATGTCTTACTTCCAATTTTACGGACTCAATACAACACATTTTAACGACACTGTAAAACCACACGGATATAAAAAAAATGCACTATGATGCGAGATACTTATATGAGCTTTAGTACCATTCTTTATCATTCCATCAACAAAAACCATCCAGTATCTACCCTGAAAAGAAAATGACCGAAACTGCAACCTTTTCAATGTGTAATTTCCTTAAGCCAGGTGATGACCGACCTTTCCCCTTCTCGTCTTTAAGGTTCAATTTTTCATCCCTTTCGGTAGATGCTCCCATCTATGACCCTCGTCGTGTATTTTTCACCTCGGCTATCTCTATCGAGCACCGGCTCATCATCATCATTGCCTTCATCTCGGCGATGATAGCCTTCTCCAAAGCGAGTCTTTTCTTTTATCCCACCAGAACTAAAAACTACTAGTGCGTAGGTGGAAGGGAGGGGATAAAGGGGGAGTGTGAGGGTCGTCATAATAGCGAACCGAGAGCGTTGTTAACCGAGAGAGAAAAAAATGACGAGCAAGATGGAATCGGGGATTTAATGGACCCCTCCGTGGCTATTATAGCAAGGTTTCTTTATTTTTTTTCCGTGTAAAAGTGTGTGTGTGTGTGTGTGTATGAGTTTTAAGAGCGAGGAACCGGGAGAAAAAGAGAGAACGTGCTTTGTTGGTGAGTGAAAGTGGTGGCCCGTGACATGTCTTAAGAAATGGGTCACAGGCAACAAAATTGAAAAGACGAAACGATGACCCATCATTGTTACCAAACAAAAAAGTACATTTCCACTCCTTGGTGTATATCGTCATATTGGTTTACTCTGATTAATTTTATACGTATTAAAAATAAATCATTCTAGATTGATTTTATTAATGGGTCACAAGGTGAAAATAGCCTAAAATAGAGGCGTCAAGGAAATAATATACAACAAATGGAATGAGTGCGCAAGGCACAATAAATAAAATAAAAACTGCAAGTTGCAAGTAAACTAATACAAGGTAAAATGAAAGAAAAAAATGACAACAATCGTTATCATTTTAATTTTTAGTCACCAAGATATCGTTCGTGCACCTCTCTTCAATGTTCGAATAAAACATCTCTAGTCTTAGTTTAATGTTTCACTATATCATACTCATTATCGTTTGAATTAACTAAATACCAACGCAAACATTAATCATATGCCCTTAGGTAACATTAAAATCACAAAATGATTCAACTGTGCAAAATGGTCTTAAAAAGTTAATTAAAACAGATGAAACAGTCCAACCAAACGAATGATTTAAAGTTCATAACTTCCAATCTATCTTAGCGGATCATGCCATTAAAATGCAGTCAACCAGGTTATAAATAAACATTTATTGACAGCGGAATGAAAATGATAAAAGAATGATGAAGAATATATCGAATTGACAGAACACGTCAGAGTAAAGAAGCAGTAAAAGAAACATAAGTTATTAAAAATGAATAAAAACAACAAAAAAGCCCATCATCACTACCATCATCATCACTCAATTTGTTTATGGCAGATAAAAAGTTGATAAACACGACGACAAACACGACTTCGGTACGATAAACACGAACGATAACGCTTATCAGCTACAGGTTGATTTTCACCGTCACGACGAGAAAGAGAAAACGATTAAATCCGATTAAAAAAAATAGAAATATGAAAGTGTGAAAGCGTTGGTAATGGTAAAACAAATAATTGAAAGTTTGCCCGGAATAACGTTGTATGTTACAAAAATTGAGAATTGTTATGGAAAACTGTGCCCCATATATTGACCTAGCTAGTGCTGTCACTAGAAAAACTCATACCTGCTTAAAACATACATAGATAGCTATATATCACTTCGAAATTAGGCACCTAATATGTGACAATCAATGTGTTGCTGAATACTTCTTTTGCCATTTACTCAAAACTATGAATTGTTAGTTGCAACGTTATTCCGGGCAAGCCTTCAATTGACAAAAACTCAAAACAAGAAAATCACTTCACAAAAGCATTATTTCTTTTCCATGGAAAAAAATGACAAAGAATAATGTCAGGTGAAACCTCCTACTAAACATCTCAGCCACAACAATACTATCAACGACAAATCTAAAGTGTACAGTATAAAGTTTACCCAGAGTAATAGGATAATTATGTTTCAGCAGAACATTTACTAATATCATTGACTTCAACAGTTCACGGTTGATTTTATAATCTATTAGAATCAGTATTATGGAACAATAACTCCAATTTCAAAGAATGACTAATGGACATGAACTCCCCATGGGCATCAACTGTCTTTCCAATGATATTCTGAAGTCGATGCGAAACAAGTGTCAACGCACATCTCAACCACAACGACCGCGACACGTGCGTCTTGGATCGTCACAGTATATTGATTCATATTTGTTACGTGAGAAATATAAAAAATAATCTTCAACTAGGTTCTTTTGTTTACCTGTGACGGTGATCCACCCGAACGCGAAGTGTGAAGTTGGTGGTTTCTCTCAGAACGTCGCAACGTTTGCACGTGCTCACTACGACCACGGACTAGATGCTGAACCGAGAGCTTGCTGCTGCTGCTTCTGCTGCTACTACGACTAATGCTACCTACTATTCCCGCTTCACACAACGCCCACGCATTCTTTTGCTGCGCGTGGCTGTGCTTACTACTGCTGCTGCGTTTGCTGCTGCTACTATCTACCTCAACGCTGAATGGTGGCACAGCTCCACCTGCTGCTGTTGTTACTGCTATTCCTCTTCTTCCCCCTCGAAACGATCGACCCATCCGAAAACGACGAGATGTCAGTCCTCCACTACATGCAAATTTGCGGGCAGTGACGAAGGTCGCGAATGAGCATTGCAAAAATAAAAAATCGAACTAAAGCATCTACTACTGTGCATTAAAAAAATGGAGTTAATTATTTGAAATGCCAATATCAGAAAAATAGTTAATACACGTAATTCTAGCACAAACAATTTTGATGGAAAAGGGGTCCGATTGTTTTTTACGTCATAATGGTTGATTTAAGTTTATTGACACAGTACAAAGAAACCAAACAAGAATAAATAAAGAAATGGGTTACAAAGTACAAAAATATATATAAATAAAAACAACGAGTAGTATGAGAAAATAAAAATGGTAACAATTTACCGAATAAAAGTTGATGTACAGTATTCCTCGCCTGGTTACAAACTCAAAACATCCCCTTCATCACCACATAGACCAATTTGATAATATTATCTACCAACGTAAAGACAATAGTCACAAGTTTCATTTCGGAAAACAATGTCAATATTTGGTAAAAAAATAGATACCAGTTATAATTCATACCTGGCATGGATGCGTTACCATACAGGCTACGGAAGCAGGCTTCTGTTAGTACTGATCAACAACATGTCGATTTTAAAAGCTTTGATAAGCAATTATATAATTACGTTTTACTGTTATAGTGATTATTCTTTGTATTTTCCTGTATTGGTTACTTGACCGCAAATAAAATCAAATCAAATCAAAGAAACGGGAACCAACAAGCGTTATAAACAGCTAACATAGGTGAAGATGGTTTTATCCAACTTGTTTCTGGCAAATGTCATTAACAAGTAAGCATAAAACCTTACCTTTTCCCAGTAAACATAAAACTTTTTGTACCTTATTCTCTATTCTGTTGTTCATTCATTTGAACATCATTTATATCGATTCTTTGTAACTTTTTTATTACCTTCCTTTGGTATTCGTATTGTCTTCGGTCTGTGAGGACCGTACAATAAAAACAATAGAAACAGTTTTTTTTCTTTTCAATTTTCAATAAATCAATAAATAAATTTTAACACGAAAACTCTGCTCGTAATGGAACCCTATCCCAACAATCCTGTCTACGAAAAAAATCGTTGAAAACGTGATTTTTTTTGTTCATTTCTACCTATCCGTAGGCTACTATCTTACGCTAGATTGTAGCCAATGTTAACCGCTACACCTTCCGTATATCTATGACAACTCTCGACAACAGGACCTTAAATCATTAGACCATCCATCAACAGAAGCGAACGAACCGTCAACAATAACAAACACGCATCGATCATTGAAGCAATTTCCGATCGAACCCATCCGTCGCCCGCAAACGAATTCACAACCCGTGTCTATTATTCTAGTTGTGAACGTCGATCCCAGATCGATGGGGAATTTCATCCCCACAACGCAATCGATCCCGATCGAAATCCATCGGTGGCGTTTGAATCGATCGAACGACTGACCACACGGTCCACGAAGGTTGTTCCACGAGGCTGTCCGTCGATGGATTGACATCAACAAGCCCATACACTACCTGCAAAGTTATTCGTCTCGCTAATTAAAACGAGTCGCGATGGCCAAGTTTTAATTAGATTTCTGATCAACGAATTTACCAACTCGTAAAGTCTCTCTCGCTCGTCCAATGAGCATCACAGTCTTCCCACCCACCCCCCTCACTGTCGGGCTTTATCTACTTTTATTATTTTTTTTTAAACCAACGTCTCTTAGTTGCAACAACCCACAATCGGTGGAACGCGAACACAAGAAACCTATGCAGGAGTGGTCGTAAGAAGGGAATTTTCCTTTTTCGAGTTTTAACGTTCCACGCGACTGAGTTTTTGTCTCGTCGCGTAAAAGACAAGGACTGAAATCGATGAAACTCGCACGTCCATAAACTGCTGAGTCGGCTTCATTCGGAGGAGAGGCGGAATGATTAGTGAAACCAAATTCCTGTTTCCTTCTCGGATTCTTCCCAACGAAGAATCGATGGCGTTTAGCCGTGGCACGTGAGCCCATGGAATGCACCACCGACTTCAGGGACGTCGTGTGGATGGCGCGCAAGAAGCACCAGCGACCAAACCAACATGGCGTAAAGAAAACGCGTGCCGAATCACCATCAGCATTCGTCGAGCGTTGAACCGATGGTTCTTTCAACCCTTTCGGAACGCCGTGACACGTACGCGTCCATGCACACAAACATATACCCCCACACATATAACCCCCTCCCTTGCCCCCAACACGCACACCTATCGTCGCCTTATAACACGTTGCTTCCTTTCGTATCATCCCCCTCGTCCTGTTCCTTTTATTTTTTTCTCTCCCAGCAACGAGATAGAAATTTAATCTGGTTTAACGTGCCCACCTTTTTCCACACTACCTCCCACCGACTTCTCTTATTTTTTTTTTGTTCGTCACCTTCGTTCGGGTTATTTGCTTCGCCAGAACGTGAGTTCTAGTCATTCGCAACTTCTACCGCGACGGACGTTTTCATAAAGTCGACGAACGGAAAACCCACCTAAAGCTTAGGGCGTCCGCATCTCATAAAACGTTCCTAGTGCAAAAAAAAAGGAGGGGGGGTGAGAAAAAGCGGTTTAAGCTACGAACAGGCGCACGTTATTTGGCAATGACGACGACGAACGACACCATCTGCTGTGTCGTCGCACTCGTTCTATCTTCTCGGTAAAGTTGACAAAAAATAACTGGCCACGAAGAACTATCCAAACTCAGGCATTATTTGCTAACTCCAAGTTGGTACGCGAGCGACTCACTCTTCGAATAAGCCTGAGCATGAAAGCTTTATCTTTGTTCACGCGGTTGATATTGTTCCATAAAATATTTTTCACCGAGTGAAGAACATCTACGTACACAATCCAATTCCTAAGAACGACAAAAATTCAAAGCAAGTACCACAGAACACGAAAATGTTTGCAAGAAATCGCATCATCTATCTGGTAATCTGGAAATCAACCACCCAACACAACCAGCTATCAACCTGAACCACATCACATCAAAAGTCATCAACCGCCAAAAAATGTCTTTATATCTCTTTATATCTATATATCTCTTACTAAAGAAAAGATATACACATTTTCTTCAAAATGTATTTGAAAATCGACAATGAAAGATCGAGTTAAGGCAATGAACACAAATGAACAGGTGAAACTAAAATATTTAATTAACAGCTGCGGATGTAATAATGGTATATATGGTTTTTGTGTTGTTCATCAGTGCTGGGAAACTGTAAGGGTTACGAAGCTGATAGTTGGCAGAGTAAAAGATTGTACCCTGAAGATGTTGACAAAACCTTTCGCGACCGGATATTGTCATCAAAGAAGATGTGACAATTATATAAACGAGCATATACTGTTAGTTGGTGGGTATTGTACATTCGTGCGGAGAAACCGTAAGGGTTACGAAGCTGAAAGTTGGAAGGGTAGCAGATTGTACCCTGAAGAAGTTGACGACAAAGCTTTTGGCGACATGATATTGTCATCAGGAAGAAGGGGGAACAAGCCAAAAGAGCAGAAGAAAAACCGTGCTGTTTGTATCAAATACATAGTTTAAAGTTTTGTGTACTTTGTGTACTTTGTGTACTTTGTAATACATAGTTTAAAGTAGTGTACTTTTAATCTTAAAAAAGCACGTGGTATGTTTTAATTTAAAATGCATCAACAATCCCATGCTATTAAAAAAATCATGCTATTCAAGTAAAACAATGTACAACGAAAAGAATCAATGAACAATACGAAAACAAGGATTTTTTGGAATTCCTATGGAATTTTCGCCATGTCGATCTCATAATTTATATTTATAAGCAAGTATAATGATTTAGTAACCATATATACAGTGTGAACTTTTTGTGGAAACAACGTGATGTTAGGTGTGTTCGACGAATAATAATTGTGACAAGAACAAACGTATACAGGTAAGTAGTACAGTTCTCCACGTAAATTTCAAATGCATGTGCAGTTGGGTAGTTAATTTGACCACATGTAATAATGTAAGCTGAAAGGTTCAAAATTCAGCTAGTATAAACTAAAACTCACAAAATTTAAAAAAAAAATAGAATAAATAACGGATGATTACTTTTGTACGAAAATGGTTTCTTGCCAAGATCTGTTGGACAAAAACAATAAAAAAAGTTAAACCGGCTCTCATTCAGAAATGAGAAACAAAATCACCACCGAGACTCCCTGTCATAGAGTTTTGAGAGCTCCAAAGAAGTTGTCGATGACAAGAGGATTACATTTCAAATAATGACCCTGTCCACCTCCATTTCGATCTATTTGAACGTCACTTCAACTCGAGCTTGTCAAGACCTCCTGCAAACTCAGTTTCCAATATGTCCGCGATTTATTGTTTCCGGAGCCGTATTTTATTAAAGATCCCTTCGTTATCCGTTAAAGTCGCTCTGTCTCCAACTGGAAGTAAAACTGAAGTGATCATCGAAACTCTTGTACCGCCAAGCCTCTTTCTGGACGAGAACTCTTCCCACTTCTTCTACGAGGGGTTAAAGAAAAGTAACGTTGACAATCAAATGCGCGTTCCTCGTCCAACTACGAAATTTGGAGATTGAATTTTCTCCACCAAGTGTTTACATCCGGCTAATGCATCGGAAACGTCAACAACCTCGACATATTTTCCAGTGGCAAATAAAATCGATCCGCGTCGGCGACATTCTTGCGGCAAACGCGCGTTTTCTTCTATTCTGAAAACCTCTGGCACACATCCTGTTGACACCCTTTATTTTTTTTTCCTCCTCATCTCCCTTAAACGTAAAAATTCACCCACAACGTCGATCTCTCCGTTTGAGAAACAAATTCAAAAACAGACACGAAAAAGGCTGTTTAAAACGAAGAAAATAACAACAACGACAATGTCAGAAAAGAAAAAGAGACGAAAGTCGGTGGTGGTGGTTGTGAGAAACGTCGCGTGTGACGGGTCGCGTCGACGTCGGTCAAAGTGAGAAAGGCGATAACGCTGCTGGACAGGTTTTGTCAGGTGAGGTAGAAAGAAAAGTGAAATAAGCCCCCTTTCCCCCTCCCGAGAAAAAAGCCCTTTCACCCTGCCCGACAACCAACGACGGTGGTCAAAGCCGACTTCAACCTCCGCGTTGCCAGTGACATCTTCGAAAATTGATTCGCCCGTCGAGCCTCTTTTTCATCAGAATTTTCTTTCGACCTCACGAGGAGAAGTAAAAAAAAAAGAGTAGACGGGGAGAGAATCCTTCTATTGACTCCCACGCACACAAGCAAAAAAAGAGAAGATGAAGAAAAGGTGGAAAAGAAAATAAAGGGGGCCTCGGTCAATACTCAATACATTCCAACATGTGACTGGGAAAACATTCCCACTTCTAACTCCAACTTTAATTGATTATTCCACGACCTCAACCAATAAACGAGTTTTCGGAATAAAAAGTAAGGGGTTTTAAGAGTTTCCCAAACTGAAATGGTAATTTGCTCAGCGAGTCAAGAAGAAGAAAAAATAGCGTGGCGAGTGGACGAGCGTCAAGTCAATAAGGCTCGCCCTTGTAACTCTTTTATGGCAACACACCAAGAGTCGAAAAAAAAATTTGACGCTCGTTTCACGCAATGTGGCCACATTTAAAATTTAAATGCGAAAAAAAAACGAAGAAAAAACCACGCAAGAGAAAGAAAAAAAAAAGACAAGACAAGTTCTCAGTCTCCTGTCACTTTCGTTTCTCATTTTATTTAGTCTTATTTTTGTACCTATCAAATTTAGTTTTGCCTCCTAAGTGGAAAAAAAATTCATGCGGAACGACAGTCATCTTTAACGACAAACCATTCATTAATAATCGTTTTAGAACAAGAAGAAGAAGAAGAACGTTTTGGCAGCACAAAACGATCGTCCTAACTTTATTGGCTAAATAACTCATTTAAGAGCCACGTCTCGTTTCTGACATTTTCAACCTATAAAACTTTCATCTAACTCGATATCGTCGAACAACGTCTAAAGAAATGTCAACCTATACTTTGTTCCATTTCCCACTTCCATTCGGTGAAATTTTAAAACGAGCCGGCGTTCGAACGATGGAGTTGAATTGAGTAAGATAGCGTTTTTCTATTTATCCTAGAGGTGTTCCGGTTAATGATTAGCAACGCGGTTAGTGACACAAAGCAGCAGCTACTTTCAATGGGACAAACACACGCTAATGGCAATTCCGTTTGGAATAGCGCATGCTCTTCGAGCCAATGTTCAATGACGACTAACCCATCCTCCTCCTAACGCGTAAAGATATCCTCATGTTGATCTGATTTAATTTTTTTAGTATTTACAGTATTCCATTATTCCGAAAATAAAGAATGACGTGGATTCGAAGACCCGGATGGAATTGAATCCTAAATCCCTCGTGCTTTCGAAAAATAAACACAACTTGCGGGGGAAAATCATTTCCGGCTAAAAACTAAAAGCGAGGGCTTTTCTTTTACAACATTTAGTCGTACCCCTTTCATGGATCTTGGTGACGTGTTTACCTGCATTCAATGAAAAATGTCCAAGTTTAACGAAGAAAATCGAATCGTCTTCCGAGTGGGCAATTTAATTTTTCAGTTCTTTAATCCCGTCGCGTCTAAAAGCTTTCCCTTCGTGCAACTCCCGAATGCATTAAAGTCCTATGTCACTCTTTTCTATTTTGCCACAGGTCGTAAAAAAGGAAGAAAAAGAAAGAGAGGCATTGACAATATAAAAAAAATGCTTCAACTTATTCTTTCCGGAAGACGAAAAACTTTACTCCTCCTCCTCTTTCGTTCCCTCTGCTTTCTTCGAACCCCTCGAACAAACAAAGCGTTTCTTTTTCGTTCCAAAGTCAACAAAATCTGTCAATCCGTAATCCCGAGTGTGAATTCTTGCCCTCCCACGCCGGTTCGAGAATGTCGCCTTTTTTATTTCATTCATTCCTATTTTTTTTCTTCATCCCTCTTTCGTGTGTCTCCTTTTTTCTCCCGCTTCTTTATATCCCCCCCCCCTTTCACCTGTTTTCTTTACATGTTTTTTTTTTATTCTTCTTAGTGCAGGAGGTGTTGGTCCGTCCCCAGTTTCGTCCCTCACGCGAAAAGCTTCCTAATGTAGTCGCAAGAAGAAAAAAACACGCGAGAGAAGAAAAAGAGAGACAAGTGAGAACGGGACAAAAGCAACTTTTTCTTTTGGCACTCGACCATTAAGTCAACAAGAGAACGTGAACGCCTCCTCAGTTAACAAAAAAAAAACAGTCGAACAACAAAAAGTGGACGAGTCGAAAGTAAACGTAGAGAACCTTAAGTCGAAAGGGTTGCAAAACGATGATGTTCGTCGACGACAAACAGCTGTCATTCCGCCAAACGACCGACAACAGTAAGGTGTTTACTTCGTTAATTTGCTCACTAATTCCGACTCAACACTTCCTTCGTTGTTGGTGACAGTGTTATTGTTGTTGTTGTTGTTGTTGATGTCTGTCGCCAAGATTTTTTTCTTGTTTTTTTTATCAAGCGATGTTGGCAAGAAGCGAACAAATCCATTAGTAAAATGTTGGGAAACGACAAATTCAGCAACTTCCATGTCGATACTTAATCGACAAACCTATCAAAAACGCGCGTCATTCACAAGAAAACACACAAGAGGGATAAATAGTTTGAATTTTGAAACCAACAACAACACCAGATGAATTACACAGTGAGTCAATAATGATAAAAATAAATAGTGCTCGTATAGTTGAAAACCTCGTCTGACTGACAAACGTGTCAACATGGCAAACTGAAGTGTTGTTTACTTTACCAGCTCGTTGCTTTTCAACGTTCAAAAGGTGACCTATTGTTATTCAGACAATGCTAGTTTGAATATTTCGTCAAACAGCCCACGATGACACCTGTGTAGTTACTGTATTTTGTTAGCATTGTGTCGGTGAAACCAAACAAGGTGACATCGCTTAATAGTTTGTTTGAAATGGTAATTAAAATCTTAGCAAGTAACATCATTTTGTCACTCTGTTTGTCACTCTATCTTTGTTTTGGCGAGAAAATTTTCTCATCGATCTGTACACAATTTTTTTTTTTAATTTGTAAATTTTTTATTTAATCGATTTATAATGATTAAATAAATAAAAACTGGGCGAGTAGTAAAATATTTTTCGTTACGTAAGATTTCCCTCAGCTTTAGTTGTCACCCATTAGGTCGTGGCTAAAAAGAAAAGTTGATGAATCGGTAATCTCCGTTTCTTAGCTTTAGTAAAGCTTCCAATTTAATAAACTCAACTTTTTTCTTCCGTTTTATGTTTTTAATAACCCCTTCCTACATCGATTCCCAGTTCATAATGCCACCGAATCATCCTTCAGAACCACGATGTTCGACAACGAGAAAAAATTGCAGTTTTCTTTTGTTGTGTTATTTTTTACCAAAAAACAAATCGATGTAATAAAATCACCGTAGGTTTACCTTTACTTCGTATGCCCGAGTTTTGATGCGAACATGTCGCCTAAATTGTTCTATCGCACCGACCTTCTTTAACTTCCATTAGGAAAGCGAACAAAAAAAGTGAAAACAGAGACAGGAAGCACGACACCAGACGAAGAAAAAAGCAGCCTCCCTAGGCTAACGGGGGGCGTGGTAGGAAAAAGCGGAAGGAAGAAGAAAAAGAAAAAGAAGGAGGGGGAGGAGAAAGAAAAGAAGAGAAAGAAAAGGAACGGAGTGAAAAACACTTCTCTCTAGTGACGGAATGACAAGAAAGAACATGTCACGTGCCGTATGGAACGACAGGATTCCTTAAGCGCACCCCACGTCATCAATTTCCTCCACCCCCAAAAAAAAAAAGATCCCCTTTTCTATGGGCAGGAAACTTGTTTTTTTTTTTCGTTATCCCCTCTACCCCTACTTAACGAGTGTGATCGTTCGAGAACGCCATCCGATCGAGTGTGAAGCTAACTGCACCACCGTTCAGACTGCAAAGTTTAATCGATGCAACAAAACTTTTCTTCCGCCGAATTTTTTCGATGCTATGTCAACGCGCGACGAAATGATTGCAATCGAGGAGAAAAAAATCTCCACCTCGATTGAAATTGAAAGACAACGAGCGAAGAAAAGTTTACCTAAGAGCACGACATCCCACTTGCATATCCGAGATAGCGAAACGAATCGTTTGCATGCTTATTTGTTGATTTTATTTTTGTTTTTATTTTTGTTTGTTATTTTTTGGTTTATCTGCATTGGATTTTTTTTCTTCCCCGAACAAGCTCTTTCTACTTCGATCCAAACAAAACACTTCGACGAAAACTTTTTGAAAATTTTTTATATCATTTTTATTTTCAGGTCGATCGTCATCGGTAAATATAACATTTCCATAACTAAGAAAACGAATGTGTTTCTTCGCTCGATGTTTTCTTTCATCAAATTATAGAAAATTGGATGCCATCATCGACATGCCAACTTCAAGTCGTCCAATAAGGTGAGGCTTAAACAACGGATGAGAGCGACCGAAGAATAAAAATGTGAAGCAAAAACATCTCCGACTTGAAGAAATTCGAGGATTCTAAACCATTTTTATATCCACCATCTTATCACTTCGCCTCGAGGCACCGTAACGAACAAGCGAAAAACAAAATAAGGAGAAAAAAGTGAGAGGAGAGAAAAAAATCCTTCAGCGATAAAGTAAAAGACAACAACAACAACAACGGCGGAAGCGGAAACGGTTCCTCCATCCTGCTTAAGAATACCAAAAAAAAAAGAACACAACATGAGGTAAAAAAAATAAAAGATAAAAAAAAAACGCAGGCGTTCATTAGAGTGGTTGCTATTCTAGCCGGCCTCAGGTGGGATGATGGTTAGGAAAACAGCAAACGCCGTCTAATCCTATTGATGAGAAGCAAATCCCCCCTTTCCTGCCAAATTTTAATTAGACGATTGCGCAGGTGTGCCTCTGGTTCGGGATCCCATTCTCCCAACTTCTACATCCATAATAAAAAAAAAGTCTCCAAAATCTCCACTTAAACAGTCGCCATCGGAATTATTTTTGGAAATGACAACGCAAGTGTTTTTTACGAAAAGACAACAATTCAGTGAAGTACAGTACACAACAAAAACAAAAAGTATAAAAAAAAAAACAACACCTAAGTTGAATTGGTTTTTTTCTTCTCTTACCTTCAGTTCGAAGAAAAAACGAAACGGTCTAGTTGGCTGAATACGACCGGTTGTTGTTACAGATCGAATACAGGTTGGTGGGAAGGTGGGTGCATGCATGAAAAAAATGGAGGGTGCAAGAGGGGGAGCGTTAACTAGAGACCCAACGAGCAATTTCCTCGGAAATGGGCGTCGAGATAGTGGGGGCGTCCGACGCGAGCCGTGACACAATCAACGCGTCCTAATGAGATTTGGCGCACGCGCCCTTCGTTCGTTGCAAATCGGCCGGGATGCTTTCGATGCGCGCCACCACTTAGCATCAATTTGGGGGGGCCACCTCGGTCGCCAAAGGTGGGGGAGGGGGCAACAACTACCTTCCACCACCACCACCATCAGCAGCCTCGTCACCACCGTCGACGACGAGATGACTCCCACGCGACAACAATCCACAAACCACGTTTTCCCCCCCATGAGCCATCTTCCCTTTGCATAAAAATCATGTAAAGTTTTGTCTATTTTTAGAATTAATGGTTCGATACAACTTTGAAGCATAACCCGTCATGTACCATTTTGCGCCAAACTTAATGTAATAATTGGACCGAGACAAAAAATAGAAAAAAACTTCTCGGCTAAACAAGTCGGTCATGAAATAGACACGGTAGAAAAATTACAAAACATTAATTACAAAAATTACAAAACATATTCTTCATAGATAAAATTTTTAATAGTTTATATCTTGTTTGTAACGATCCCTACAGGATGTATAAAACAAAAAATAAAATAAAATAAATATCATTAACCAAAGTCCGTTAAAGTATCCGAATACCACCGGAATTTTTCCCCGAAATCGGGTGGATTAATTTACTTGTGCTAATTAACAAATTAATATCTCAATATAAATGCGATGGTAATTTAAGATGTCGACTCATCTCTAGCATCTTTTTTTTATTTGAATCGAGAAGTCTAATCAATAAACCTGCCGAATGTCATCGGACTGGAAAAGGAGACATTGATAGAAGTCAAATGGTGAAAAACCTCTTCGGGAAACGCGTGCATCGTAAAAGAAAGGAAACGATCGTCTTTCGTTTTTCTTAATTCCATTTAAGTTCCGCTTACGCGCGAGACTCGATAAAATATGTCGCTCTGAAAATGTCAAACGTTTCTAAAATTCGTTTCTTCGCCAAATTTCAATCAGAATGGCCGGCGGCTGTTTCTGACAGTGTCCCATTTCTATGAAAAATCACGCGCGCCAAGGCGTGTCTCGGTTCGGCTTTATTTCCCACTCGCGAACGCAGTTATGCATTTAAATAAACGTTTTTGTTATCCCCCAATACCCCGGGTTGGTAATCCGTTCAACGTTTCCAATTGACAAAGAAAACATCCAAACATCAAAACCCCGCAACAACGCCGTTCAAAACTTCAACTGCATCCCGAGACAACAAAAATCAAAACAAAAACAAAAACAAAAAACCAAACGGATAAATGAGCGATGCAGGAAAGCTCGCTTCGGGCGGAGTTTTTGAGTTAGCGCACTTATTTTTCCTACGCAGTGCAAAACGTGAGACTTTTACCTTTTCGAAACAGGCGCGAAGAAGACGTATTCGTTGCCAGCTCGCACGTACCATTCCTACAACGGCGTGGGTGGGACAAAGCGGAAGGGGATCCCGAGGGCCACCTGTGGGCGACGAGGCCACGACCACCACTCTCGTCCGACGGCGAATCGAAGAAGTCGGTGGCAAACTGGAAGTAGCGCTTCCGCCGCCCGTGACGAACCTCATGCTCGGTGGCAGCGAGGGCAACGCTCACGTTGCCCAAGATGCGGGGGCGTCGAGTGAACCGAACTACCGACGACGAACACACTATGTCGACGACGATGATGTCGACAACGCCGCCAGCGGCGCGAGGCAACGGTGACACGAAGCCTCTATCCGGTCGGATGGCCACGTGACGTTCGGAATAGTATAGGTCGAGGGAGGGAATGCTGGGATACGACGACTTCGAGAGGAGAAGAAAGACAGAAAAAGTTAGCAAAACCATAGGGAAATCGACGCAATCAACGACTTTATGTTGAATGAGAGCGAAAAACGCAGTAGTGAACTATTGTATAAGGTGCAAAAAATATGTTACCGCAGTGAACGGTCGCAACAACACATTCTTATGTACTGTACTAACAACGGAGTACCAACAAACTGATGATTTACCATTCCGTATTAAAAAACTTCCTTTCACCTGTCCCAACAACAATTGTACCACTCAATGCACCCATTTCAAGAGTTCCTTGTTTACACATATACTATATGGTATCTAAATTATTGGAATCATGTTCTTTTCCAGATAGAGATGTTTTTTACATTTAGATTATGTTCCTCGTATATACCATAGATTTTTAATCAATACTTCTGTTTTGTTTGTCCCTTCGGGATGCATGAATTTTTAAATAAATAAATAAATAAATAAATAAATAAATATAGAAGAAAATGATTAGTTACAGTGACAAAACTTTCAACTTCGGGGAATCACTTTCAATATGTTAATTATAATCTTTTAAGTCACTGGTGTTTTTACTTGTTTGATTATATTCCCTTACTCTGTAATTTTGGTTCCTATAGAACTGTGAAATAAAAACAAACAAACTTCATTGAGATTGACAGGTACAACATACTACTGTGGTTTATGTCTAACGTGTTGTTTTTTATGTAATCAATACCAATGTATTGATCATTTTTTACACTTTAGGTGATCTTTTCAAAACTTAGCAAAAGCATTAATTCCCTATCCTGATAATAATAATTTATCACTAGTAAACAATTTTTAAATTAGACCCGTTTTTTAACACCTTTATGACGTTTCGCCTCCCTTCTAGAAGCTTCGTCAGGAAGAAAGGCAAAAATATAAAAAAAAAATTTCTCTACTTTTTTATTTTTTTACCTTTTTTTCTACCTGACAAAGCGTATAGGTAGGAAAGCGAAACGTCATGTGTAAAAAAAGATCTACCAAGTTAATGAACTAAAAATTGTTTTCTTTGATAATTTTACTTTAATTTTAATTTTTTTTTTTTTTGCTGTTGGTAGTTTGAGAAAAACAAAACAGAAATAGAATAAATAATTAATTATATCGATTCACTTTCTCCATGATGACAAAGTAAAGTAACCCCGTTATTAATGTCACACGTGCAAACGGTAACAACATCGAACGAGAGAAGTTTTAGGACAAATCTCTCGTACGTGCGTCTCGACCGCAGACGTAAAATAATAACGTCCAGGTGGATTGGGCTCGTTAACAACTCTTAACAGGTTCTTCGCTACTCGACATGGAGGAGCTTTAGTTTCTAATTATTCTCAATTCCTTCGAGTCCACCCGGAAACTGGAGGAAAAGGAAATCGATTCGAATTCGATCCTCTCCCGTTCTGCCAACATCGGCGAATAATTGATTTTTCGTTTCCTGCTTTGAAATCCCTTTCATCGCAATTCCAGCGTCAAGTGCGGCGGGAAAATGAAAAGTCCATCTTGGTTGGCACTTCCGGAAAAACTCAAATCTTCGCTTAACTCGTTTTCCGACGGAAACCGGATGCGTGGCGGAAAGAACAGAATAAATCGGATAGGCTTTTCTGATAGAGAATAACGATTACCCAAATAAAATTCATCAAGGTGTCTGTTGACTATTGTACCGGATGTCGTAAATATAACATTGTACATATACTGTACTTATCGATCATAAAAGTATTTTCAGATACAGCAATGATATTATTATTATTATTTTTTTTAATTATTTTTATTCGACAAATAGTCATAAAAACAAAACAGTACAAATAAAAACAGAAAAAAATATATATATATAAAAACAAAACAAAGAAAACAAAATAATAAATAATTCAGTGAATCACCACCAAAAATATAGTTTTTCAATAAATTATCAAATTCAATCTTCTGTCTATTATCTGTCCAATTAACATATAAGTTAAAGTTATCGCTTCCATTATAGCTTTTTTTTTTACGACAGAATAATTCGTTTTGCTGAAATCCGTATTACGTCCAAGAATAATAAAAACATATTTAGTTAATACGCAAAATCTGCAATAAAAATTTAAAATAATAAAAGATGGAAGGTTATCATTGAACCAATTTCGATTGGAATGACTAATCCATAAACGCCGTTCATCAACGTGCGGTGTATCGTTCAATTATGCTCCACGGACTTCCATAAACCTACAAGTGATGTTCTAGCTTTCGCTATACTAATTATGCGCCACGTGAAAAGTGGATGTCGGAAAAGGTCCTGAATAATTGATGTTTAAGAAGCTTTACACGCAACCACTGGATACTACCCGCCTATCCGATATGAATTTCACTTGTAAACGAGCTTATTCAAATTGGATTAAAGTAATAATTCGGTTGAAACGCAACTTTTAGAATAGTTCAACGTTCAGCCTGATACGAACGAAGAGCAACACAAACGTCATTTTGTTCGCTTCTGACAGCCTTTCAAATGCCACCCATCCTTTCGATTTACCTGCACTTTGCAATAATTGGACAGTTTAAACGCTTGGACATTGATTTTAACACTAAAGCCAACGGATTGTCTTATTTTGTTATTGCTATTCGAATTTCAACTACATCAACGGATTTGTTTTATCGATTTCGTTTAGTTTTCCTCTTTAATAGCTAAGCTGAATTTGCTGTTTATTTTACCGGCCTTCCAAAGGGCCGAAAGGGAATAGTTTACAACGCAACTCCTTAAAGTGGTATGACTTCACTACTTAATATGTAGGGCGGTATTTGAAGTGCCTGCAAGTATTTCGTTGCCTAGTAAAGCATGGAATGCCTTTAAAGTTGACAAATAGCCTAGAAAACTCGTAGGAGCTTGTTCCGCAGATCGTTTGTTAGCGACTTGCTTGCTTTAAAGGAATCGTGGGGGATTTATCGGGTGATATATTGACTGTTGATTGGGTTTGGGTGGGATTTTAAACGTTGTTCGGGGCGTATCGTGTTTGAATTGGTTGAAGGCTCGGTGTAGAGAAAGTCTTTAGGGATCCTAGTATTTCTTAAGCCGAATGATTTGGAGTGCTCTGTCGAAGAAATGTTTATCCGATTAAATAATTCTACGGGATCCATAGAATTACAATATTAAAACATTACGAAAACAAACAGGCAAATAATATACAACAAATAACTTAACACCAGCTATAACACGTGATTAACATATTTGTACAAGAATTTGCCAAAGAGCTTAAATTGAGCCTCTGTTAGACTTGCATTATTTGCTGGAAATTTGCGCAAACGTAGTGGAAGGGAAGTTTACGTCTCAGACATTATATGGGCAATATTTTGAAAGTCTACCAGTGAAGACGAAATACACTTGAAATTCATAAATATTCACTGAACGTGTTTCAAGATCATCCACAGAATCTCGAATAGTGATTAAGAGTGCAATTTCTATTAGTCAGAAATCTAAGAATTTCTTTGATCCTGTGAAAAATAAGTTTCTTGACCGTTAAGACACCAAGATGATTACATTTAAAAGTAATGGAAATACAGGATGTCCACCCAAACCATCTTCGTAGAATGTCATTGTAAAGCCATTGTGAAACATGCCAAGCAATAATCTTTTTAAATAAAACCCAAAACAACTAAGTTTGTTTTCGATTGCTCATTGGTTCTCAACACCATCCAATGGCATTCGAGCGCACGAAATTTTAAAGTTACAATTGACGATAACCAAACGACCTACTTAGGACATTGTGGACACCCAAGGGGCAAAAAAGACAGGTTATCATATATCAATATTGTCAACACAAAGGAGACAACTTTTACCGTTAATGTATCAGTTTTGTGTATATACAATATGTAGATTTGAGATGCGTTTTCCTATTTTCGCAAAACTTTTCTCATATTTTAAAGGCTTCATCAGCATAATACATAACTATTCGAAATGTTAGGCATCCGTCAAATTTGAAGAGTTATTCTAGTTTGGTAGGCCTAAATTTGACCACAAAAGAATCCCATACGCGTGAAAGTAAAAATTATAGTGGAGATTTCACTAAAGTAATTTTTTTCACCAGTGCATAAATATTTTTTAAAAGCCTCATGAAAACAATTTTTACACGAAGATTTCTAACAAACCTTTTGATGTATGCACCAAAACCCAAGTTGGAATCAAATAAGACTCTCAAAACAGTTAAAGTTATGGTGTCGTTTACCATAACTTTTGCATTTTGTATTATTAGTAATTTGTTTATTATTGTTCAATTTTGTGTTTACTTGTAATTTAGCATTTTGTACTATAGTAATTTGACATTATAGTTAAGTATTAATCGCTACTTTGACCATGTTTTCTCTCGTGTATTTGGCCCACATGGGCTGTCTAATTTAAAAATAAAATAAATAAATAAATAAATAAATAACTTTTACGTTACAAAAGTGAAAGACTCGGTGTAAAAGAGTGTGACATTTTTACAATTTTGAGGAAACGCGTTTAAAGATCTGAACTTGCCTTGATGTCTATGGACTACTTCACACGTCTGACCCTAATATCTTTGCACATATTGTCGTTTTGCTCAAAATTATGCGTTAGGAAGGTAGAATTGCACCTCGCGTTAGAAAATGCTTAAAGGTCATTTTTAACAAAAATGTTACGTAACACCATTTTACACAGCTCTTCAATAGTCAATGTGAAATATGTAAAAATGAATACACAGCGGAAAATGGTGATTGGTTGATTTGTATCGATCTTTGTTCAAACCTAATTAAAATGGATAGTAAGTTTTTACTCAAATGTTTTTCGAACTATACCAGTAGTTTAAAACAGCATCATAATTATTTCTAGTCTAGTCATTTCGAGTCTACTATTTTTATCATTAATGACTTATTCAACTTTTCCATTCTATTTTTGTGGGTTCGCTCTTTTTTTTTCGTAAAGAATATTTTTTCGGTAGATAAAAAAAAAACACGACCGATTTGACTTAAACTTTACCACGACCTCGACCACCCTAGCCGCAAAAATTACTCATCAAGCAAGGACCCAAAAAAATGAGAGGGAAAAAAGACAAGTGTCGTTCGCCTTCGCCGACCTTTCCAAAAGAGAAACAGGCTTTCAACTTTTCTCGCAAAATGAGGGAGGGGGAATGGCTAAGGGTAAAAAAAAAAGAAAAGAGGGGTTTGTCTCGTACGCAGACGACGAGAATGAATTGGATGTGGTACGAAGGAGATGGTGTTGGTGGTCGTCGTCACAAAGCCCCGCCACACAAAAGGCCTTCCGGCTAACGACGACGACGTCGAGCGTTTTCTGTTGGAAAGAGAAGAAGGGGAAGAGAAGGGAAAAGGGGGACTTATTTTTCATTCTTTCCCGCTCCCCATTGTCATCCCACGCTAGAGTGAGTGACGTCGGGAAACGAGGCAGGAACAACGGCGACTGGCGACTCGAGTGGGGCGCAATAGCGCGACTTTTCACTCGATGCCAAAGAGTGTCGAATTATGTAAAACCATCGTCGTTGGAAAGCCAACGGGCGAGCAGAATGAAACTCGAAGTACCCACTATTCCAACAATAAAGAACGACCCCCTAAAAAACGGGAACCTCGAAAGAGCTTTGGATAACAGTCGAGCAGGGATAAAAGGGTTCCCTATAAACGTAGAACATTGACGACGTTATCGATCTCTTAGTACAGCGATACGAGCTGTTAGTAGGAGCTTTAAACCCACACACACAACACCACTGGTTAAATATACGCAAATGAGAAATACGTTTGGCTTTTTTTACATCATGAAAAACGAAATTACCACATTCTACATCACACTCTGTATACTTTTATTCCATGTAAGTATGGTGATGACATAAAAAATAATCCCTTACAGCAACTTTTTCATGTATACTTGAGATGCTTTGCTTTAAAATAAAATGGCGTAAAGAAAATCCACTTATGTGTCAATATGAATTGGGATTTCTAAGAAGATTCGGTAAAGTTGAATGAAAGATTTTGTAAAATTTTATACAGTTAAGTAAAACCAAACAAGATAAACTTACTCTTCATTCATCTTGTATGATTTTTATATTGTATAATATTATCATTGTTTTATATTGTTTTTATAGTCAATTCTTATATCGTTTGTAAAACAAACAATTTTGATCCGGCTGGGATCGTGTTAATAAATAATAAATAAATAATAATAGAATATTATGAATGATAACTAATTGTTATAGAATGCAAAAATCCTCCTCCTCTTGCTCCTCCTCCTCCTCCTCCTCACCAGTTATGTTTCTATAAAAACAACCAAAACGAAACGAAACGAAATAAAAAATAAATACTCTAACTGTAACGAATATTGAGTTGAATGAATAAATAACTGTAACGAATATTG
>JAQIWH010002064.1:0-26838 GCA_034695005.1 Cryptops parisi
ATTCACGACGCTAAAAAAAGACAAACAATTGTCAGAAAGTGGGGGATACTGAGGCTTTCGCTTCGCTCCAGCCTGAATTATCTTTCCAACTATCAGCTTCGTAGGCCTTACAGCTTCTCGCAAAATTGAACCATGCCCAACCACTAACAGTTAACTGTCACTTATATAATTGTCGCACATCCACCGATGACAATTTCGGGTTGCCAATTGGCTGGTGCACCCTTTTGGGATGTCATATACTAGCCTACTAAGTTTCAACTTCCTACTCCGTCTGGTTTTTGCGTGATTTTTGAAAGAACAGAGAATTCCACATGGCTTTTATATCATAGTAGATATGGATATAATAGTAACTTACAAGTCTTCGATTTATGCGAGTTTCGTAGATAGATTTTTTTATCGTATGACAATTTTGATATATGCGAACTTCAACGGATATCGCAGAAAGTGATTCTCGCATAATCGAGGAATACCTGCATATTCAAAGTGTTAAATGTTTTATACTATTTCATATAATTTTTTTAGTTGGCGATATGGAATAGCAATGTATTGTAATGAAAATAAAAAACTAGACTACGCCAACTTTTTTTTAAATGACTAAACTCACTAGAAGTAATTTTATTTTAATTACACAGTTAATAATTTTTAATTGTTTTATTTATTGGAAAAATAATTTTGCTTTTGTTTATATTACAGTATTGTTTACTGTGATTCAAAACTGCGTTTAAAATTGCTTAAACAGTCACTACGTGGCAGGACCGTCCAATTGATTCGTCGGTTTTTTTTCTGATTAGTTATAATTTGAAGGGCCTGGTGTAAAAAGATTTTTAGTGATTTTTTTTTAAATAACCTAAAAGTATTTTTGAATGTTTTAGGTGAAATTGTACTATCTTAACGTATAATTTTGAGCAAAACAACGAAGTGTGCATAAATATTAGTGCAAAAACTGTGAAGTCGCCCATAGACAGTAAGAAACTTTTAGATCTTGGAATTCATTTTTCTCAAAATTGTAAAAATTGTAAAACTTGTAAAAAATTGTAAAAAATTGTAAAAAATTGTAAAACCCTTACTTGACACCTTTTTACACCGGGCCATTCAATAATAAAAATTATTCAATAATATAATAAAGGCTATTCAATAATATAATAAAGTAAGGGTCATCCAGGAAATATTGAGAAAAAAATTTCCGAGTAATTTATAACAAATTTGTTTGATACGTATTTTATTTGTTTGATACGTTTTTTATTTATTTGATACTTGTTACATTTTGATTTATCTTCGCTAGGTGTCGGTACCATACAATAAAACGGTGGTTATTCTAATATACCCAGCTTAAGCTTTGTTTGGTTGTCTTTGTTTTAATGTTGGTTCTAAGTTGTTTTTTTAAATTCATTTAATATTTAGCAAGTAACAACGTTTTGTTGAAATGTTAAAAAATTACACGTGGAATAGAGAGTTCAATCTGCGATAAAATAAACTAAAAAGTAAGACAAGAAAATAGTTGAGACTTTTTTCAAGATTGTTTTTGAGTTGGTGGTTGTTTGTCTGAAGGGATTGGTTTGGTGCATTTATTGGTTGCCGAGCGACGTTGAATTCGATGCTTGCCAGTCTATTTCGAAGACGCCATTTCTAAGTCTATTTTTTTTTCTTTTGTTCGAATTTTTCCACATTTCACTCACTGAGAAATAGGAAATTGAACCCGAACTTTTTTTTTCTTTAGGCAAAAGTAGATAGTTTTCCTCTCCCTACCATTTTTTTTTTCTTATTTGGTTCTCTTTATTCGAACGTGAAGATTATTCTAAGCAAGCTTCTCTACTTATAGCCGAATTCTTAACCCGAGGCATTTTTCTTGGACTAAAGTGAAAAAGTTGAACTTCCAAAAAATCTATTCCAACCATAAAATTGAATAAAAAAAAGCGGACGAATTTAAGTAGTTCTTCTTCTGGTACTTTATTACATCTGATATTCTGAAACTAACAAATTTAAAAATAAAGAAAGTTAACATTATGCCTACTCAAAAGAACATCAAGCTAACACAACTTTTTGTGTTACATATTGAATAATGTACTAAAAACTGCATTTCATTAAAACTGGATAATTTACCACCATTAAAGATAAATATTTTATGAATTTATTTTTTACTGTTGGCATTTTTTAAATGTTACTAGAAAAAAAAATCTCTAAATTTTGTTATTAAAATTAAAACTTTATTTGAACATTTGTTTTAACATTTTAAAACTTCACTTCTATAGTATACTATATTCTATAGTACACTTATTCATATTGGACCGGAAAAAAAATAAGTGAATTTTCCCAGTGGACTATTATTTCTTGTATTTATTCTAATGTTACATAAAATTTTGAAAAATTAGTTTATTGAGTTTATATTTTTGTTTATGTTGTTTATGCAATTATATGCTTTTTATTATGCCCAAAATTCACTCAAAATGTAAGAAAGCCTATTTGTAACAACCCTAATATTAACAAGTACATTAATTTTTGTTTCAATGGACTTATTCGGTTTTCGATTTATGCGGTTCTCATCTCATGCGATTTTTGGTTCATTGAATTATACAGTTTGTTTGTTTAATAAAAACAAACAAATAGTACATTATTATAAACGTCTTTCGATGGCATTATGTGTTCAATTCCCAGCTCACTCACATTCAGAAACTCACAAGTGAATCTAATATAAAGCGTGCAATAAAATCATCTCTTCATTGTATGGTGCTGATACTTAGCGAATGTAACTTTAATCACAACAAATGTTCTTTAGCACCAAAATAAGTGTCTGTTTGTCACAGACAAGATTAGTGAAGTGATAGGTACTTCGCTGTCAGTTTATTTCTGATTTTAACCACTTTAACATCAGTTCGAAAATGTAATGCAGTCACGCATCATCATTGGCATCGCTAACAGGCCGTAAACGACAGGAGAGTTAAAGTGTTTTAAACATGGAAATTACTGTCGAAAATTCGGAAACGTTACATCCCATCACTTATACTATCGTCGACTTGCAGTTTGTGATGCGTGACGTCAGTTGACAGATTGTTAGGTGTGAAGAATGAGCGCCGCCTAGAGAGTGGTATTCGCGTTTGTTTCCATAAGCGACGTATAAACTGTCACCTAATGGGAATTCAATTACAAAAGGCAATTGCAAACGCGGCATCTGCTTCCCAAAAGCTTTGAAATGTTTGACGAATGTTGGGCGGCTCGTATGATCCCCAGACGAACTAATGAAATGGTCTCTACGGCTGTACAATTTCGCTTTTCTTTTGTCGATGAGTTTAACCCCACCAAGCCGAACTGGGCTAATCGATTATCGAATGTAACATTATCTCACTAGAAAGTTAACTTTGCTTTTATAATTATATTTTGATTTATTATGCAAGATATTCACAATGTTTCAATTTTCAATTAAATCATAGAAAAGTTAATTACATTTGTTGCAGAAACCCCTGAAAATGCATGTGTACACAAACGTGTAATGGTAATATTATTATATTACGAATTGTGAGAAATTATGTAATTAAACTAAGAAAATTTAAAATCAAAGTCATTAAATTCTATACCTCAATAAAGATAGTTTATCACCAGTGGAAAATTCTGAAAGTTTCAATTTGTAAACAAAAGTTTTTATCTTACTGGCCAAATAGACTTTTATAAATACGTTTCACCTCCCACCCAAAGGCTTCGTAAAGTGAGAAAGAAAGGTAGGAAAAAATACAAGAAACAGGTGAGGTATTTACACAATCACCTCTAACCAAACTTGAATCACATTCTTAAGGGGATTTCTCACTTTTCAAAAATTTTCAAATTTTATAAATCCTAACTGTTTTTCTGACGGCATACACACGTTTGGGCTTTCGGTCAAACAACGAAACACAACAAAAGCACTGAAACGCGTCCATGTGTGTGTGACATCAAAAAAACAGTTGGAATCGATGGAAATTGGCTGGAAAAGTTTTAGCATGTAAAATGAGCTTTAGATTGTGGTTAGAAATGATTGTGTAAAAACAGTTCACTTGTGTCGCTATCACACTTAACTTTCTCCTAATTTGTTCTTACCTGACGAAGCCTTCAGTTGGTAGGCGAAACGTTTTGGAGGTGTTAAAAAAGTCTACCCGTTCAAACAGATAAAAAACGTTATTTTTTAAGAATTTGTTAATAGTGATAAATTAATACATTTAAACATGAGATTGTATAGGAAACGTTATTACTTGTTTCACAAAAATTGAATGTATGATAGTTTTTTATGCTGATTTGTTTTTATTTATTAAAGGAATTAGAAAAATTATACTATACTCTAGTAACATACTGTACTTTAAATGGATTTGACATTATCATGAAATTTGAACTTGGCTTTAACCTATTTGCAGAGTGTCTTTTTCAAGTCTCTATAACCCATTTCAAAAGCTAGCTTCCATTTTGTCATCGAGAGTTTTGCGACATTTGTCTAATGCGTTCCCATTAAGTCGTTTTACAATCCAAAAACCTGTGGAAAAGAAACCGTTTTAAGTGGATGAAAGTACTTTGAGTGAATGGAAATGCTCTTGCAATTAAATGACAGCTGTTCGTCACTTCACCTAAGCATCTTACCATTTTGTCTTTACCTTCTTCCATTACTTTCTTCATCTCTTTACTCGCCGAGGTATAATGGTTTTTATGCTTGTATCCATTTTTTTTAAACCGTAGGCGATATTGTGCCAAATTTTCGTTGGTTGACACCGGTGGCAACATTTGCTAATACCTTAAACAAGGGGCTATTGCCACTGAGGCTGCTTCAAAAACAGAAATATGCTTGTATTTTAATTTGCGGAATCTAAAAAAAAATGAGAATGGTTATCGATCAACTTTAACTCAGAGTTTTAATTAGCATTCCGAAGAAATCTGCAAAACAAAATAAACTTGTGCAAGTGATTTAAGTGATAAAAGATGATATTGTATTAAAATATTCTCGATTTTTTGTAGAAAATCGCACACATTGAAATTTACATAAAGTGGTAAAATTTCAGTGTTGAAATCACAAAATCACAAAATTTGTGTACCATCACAAAATATTACATAATTAAAAAATGTTTTTCATGTAACGTGTATGTGAAATATTTTTTGAGTGGAAGTAATTTAATGGATCTGGTGTGTTTCTTTTAACTGGAGTAGGTTAGTTAAAAAAAAACACGATGTCTGCAAAAACGTCGTTTAAGGTGCAATCTTTTATTATCGTTGTGTTACTCAAATAAACTCAAATGTTCCATGGTCTATGTCTACATGTACATTAGCTTAAACATAGGTTGGGGTTGTAAACATTTTGTTATATCAAATTCAGACTGGTCGATGTCCAATCAATTCTAAGATTGTGTCACACGAAGGATTCTTTTTTTGTTCGAAAAGTGTTGCTGACAACATACCTACATTTTAATCCATCACACATTGTTGTACACAAAGTTAAATGCGTTTATTTGATATAACAGTTTACTACCTACAGTTTATGTGAGCAACCATTCATTGTACAATCGAAGCCAAATAAACCCTTAACACATTTCAGCAAAAAATATATTTTCACGTGTTTGATTCAAGAATGATGAGGTTGTAAAAGAAGTTATCAAAAAACAGTTTTTTAGTTTTTGGTTAATTGTTTTTTCAACACAAAATACATTGACAACAAGTTTGATGAAGTGTATTTATGAATATACATTTAGCTCGCGTTACAATTCTGATGCCAGAAAAGCTGAACATTAAAATTGGATAAGCAACTCTCTTAAAATTTGAAAGCAGCCATATTTGCGAGTGATTCGCTTTGCTGGCTGGTTGATGGCGCCACCATCGAGATCAAGATGGTGGTTAAATCCCGTTTCGGGGTTTTCCAAATGGAATGTTTCTTATCCACTTTCTTGGGGGTAGAATTTTTTTTTTACCACGAGATTAGCGGCACCAATGGGGAAGAAGTGAGAGGGGGTATAAATTCCATTCTAATACGATTTGGAGAAAGCGAAAGAACGAGGTATTGAAATCCGATAACAAGGCCCGAAGCGATCTGAAGCCAACAACCAAGGCATCACTGCGCATGCGCAGATGCCAAAGCATTTGGCCAAGTGAGAGAGAGAGAGAGAGAGTTAGTTTAGCTTACAGGCGTGAGAGGTAACGCCTGCGACAAATGGTTCAGTGAATCGTCAACAAGCTGTCTGGCGGTGTGCCGCCTCGCTGGGTTGGCGTGTAAAAGGGAATGCAAACAGATTATTTCATGATAATTTAGCATGTGCATTATGTTAATCTGGGTCTCGTGCTAATGATAGGCATTGATTGGATCGAAGGGAACAGAAACCGTTTTGGTAGCTGTGTGTTTCCAATTTTAATCTCGTTGTTGTCAACGGTCGTTTGTTCGGGTCAGAAGTTGACATCATATACGCTAGTTTGAAGGATCTGTATATTTTTTTTTTTGTAGTTTTATGATTTTATGGTCATTCGCGGAAGCGGATACTGATAATTTTGCCTAATTTATTATTTTTGCAAACGCTGTTTCTTCATTATACATTTTCTGAATGTTGAGAATTGAAGTCTTTCAGCGATGAAATATTTTTACTGAATTGATGTATTTTCATAGATTCATAGTTACACCTACAGAGTTTCGATTTGTGCGAGTTTTGTATCATGATGTTATTAAATGTCAAAGGAAATTGTCATAAATGCATGTTATATAATTCACATTTTTCGTTATCTGGTTCTGTTCAGAAATGAAGTTGTGACACTGCTACTGCAATTGAAGGGCTCCGGCTAATATAATGATAAGCCACAGATTTTCTAAAACTTACATTTTTACATAAAACTGCTCCTCGATACTGTTTCTAGCTTGCTGGCTTTGTTTTCACCTTTCTGGATTTCCAGAAAATGGCAGCATAATATTGATAATCATATTGTTGCTCACTATGGTACTCTATGGAGTTTCTCACCAGAAAAACGCCGTTCCTGAACAATTTAAAAAATGTGGCTGCTCAGTCATTATATTGCCCTTCAATTCTACAATTTAGGCCTACGGTATACTTTGCAAGTGGCGCATATGTTGTCTCCCCCTCCCACATTGACATTACAGTACTATGGTTGATTTTTAATTTTATGGGAATCTCGATATCAATGCGATTTTTATTTTAAGCGAGATTTTCGTATAACGTAAGTGTAACATGAATTCGTTACACGTAGTTCACCTGCTACTATCATTTTGAAATAAATACATAACATATGATGGACATTTAGAAATTTAGAGTGGTTGTAGTCCGAAGTGCAGATATTTTTAGATCAATGCAGATCAAACGTATCTGGGTTTGATGTTTTCCACGAGTTCCAGAAAACCTCATCCGGTTTTGCGTTTTCTATAATTTTAATAAAAATATTCCATATACTATTTTATATTTTCTATTCCTTTTTTCGTCTTTTGCATTTTTCTGTCGTCGTAGAAGCCTTTTCAGTCTGATCGATCCGCAACGGCCTCATCAATTTCTCTAGTTTCCTCTAATTCCCCAAAATAGGACGTCTGTTGAACCAAAACATGATTAAAAAAACGAATATAAAAATAAAAATAAAGAAAAAGATTTACCAATCAGATTTACTGCACGTGCTGGGTATACTGATTTTTACTTTACTAAAAAAAGAAAAAAAACTATGCGAGTACATTCATTTTTTTGTTTGTTTTATACCATAACTTTTTGTTCATGAACGGAATTTTCAAGTTTAAATTGGTTATTGAGCTAATTTTAACAAGAAATAGAAGCTTCTAAACAAACGATTCTAATAGTTGACCACGTTTATGGCATACTACATTCTCAACAAAAAACAAATGATTGATCCATAAGAATAAAATTTTGTCGATGTTTGTCTGTTTGTATGTGCGTGCATGACGCACCGATCGGTGGTATCGATTTTTACGAAACTTGGTTTAACTTAAAGCTCGATCGAGAAATTTGCTTTTTAGTACAATTTCCCATACTCTTTGTTTTAAATCTCTGTTTACTGTCACAAGGGGAGGGGGGTGTTAGAGATTAATAAAAAAAAAAGGGATTTGCGGTTTATACTCTTGTTGTTACGGCTGTCTTATTAGTTGAATTGTAACTGTTGTACATGAAGAGAAACTCACACATGTGAGAAACTTGTGATTGCAAATGTTTGCAACGATTTACTATTTTCTTTAGGCAAACTGCGAATGTCTTGGCAAATGTCGTGCTTATAATTTTGCGTATAGGAAAATTCTTATATAGGGTTTTTTTAAATAGGCAGATAGAGGTTCATAATGTGAAGAACGGGTTTTTCGGGTAAAATTTTATAAAGACTTGTGATGTGCTAATAAAAATCACAGATTAAGTATCTCCATCTACAAGTTTTTTAATCAATACTGTGTCAATAAATACACAAACGTGTTTTAAATGTTTTACAAATGTAAACATCATTGTTAATATTTTTAAAAAAATGTTGTTTAACAAATCAGGTTTTTTTTAAACAACACCTACAGTGTGTTTGAATGTGAATTACAGACGCTATTGCTATTTCATGTGTAGAATAATGTCTAATGGTATTTTGTTTTTGTTTTTTGAATAACCTAAACAAAAGGTTTGTTTATTTCACAATTGGTTGATATAGCTGCGGGGTTAATTCATTAACAGAATTAAATGGATGCCAGCATGTTGTGCAATTCCGACTGAGTTGACCAATAGAATCTGTCAGCCACTGGCAAAAGCGATTTAATTGAATGCTAACAACAGATTCTAACCCGCAAGGTCTGATGTTCTCTTATCACCACCAGTTTTACTTATTAAAGGACCCCCATGGTTGACTTTGTGAAATTTCAAAGACCGTAATTCGGACATTCAGAATTTTTTTTTTAAAAAAGCAAGGACATTACTGAAAATTACTCGTTTCCAAGATATGACAGGTAATATAAGTTTGATTTCGATTTTTTTAATGTTTTTATTTTTTTATTTTTTATAGTGTTCTTATTACTTTTACGGTCTTTTATCTTTTGTTTTCCGAGGTTAAGCCCTCCAACCTCGACTTCAGTGAAATACACAGGAGGGAAGTTGTTGTCAGTTTGCCCGTCGTCGATAACTTTTTAGTTTTCTTCGTTTTTTATTTTATATTTCTTCATCTTTTTCTTATCTACGTCTTTTGTGTGTTCTTCTTGATCGAAGACTTGTTTTGGACAGTAGCAGCCAACAAAAAAAAAGTTCCACCATTAACCGTCAGTTGACTGGTTGGTAATTATTGTTCTACTTCATACTCCTGTGGGTAAAAATGAGGCAACTTGGGGGTCTGTCGATTGACGGACTCTTGGGCTAAGGGTTAAAACTAATCATATTGATTTTCGTCAAATGGATGACAGGCGATGCTCGCAACTGAGAGCACGAGGCGTTTGTAAGTAACTACTCGATTGTTGGCTGCCAAGCTACTCAACGCTGTACCCATTCTTTGTGTCTGTGGGTTAGTTGTCACCACTTTCACCCTTCGATTCTGTCTTTTTTTTTTGCGTCCCTCTGGGAGCACCAGGTGGACGTGAATTGGGGGTGGAATTAGAGCTCTTGTCACTCGTTCGCAACGCGTTAGAGCCCATAAGGGAAAATCCCTCTCAGCATAAAGATGGCCTCCAGTGCTGGACCCGAAAACCCCATTAAAACTTTACACGGATTTTATGTGCAAAACAGGAGTGGGATGGGTGACTGGTTCCGAGATTTTACAAAGATTGGAATGTTTTCAAGATGGTTAAATAGGGATCGTAAATCAATCCGGATTTTTGTGCGGTTTTGGTCGAGTAATCATTAAAGAATTTAGAGCTTCGTGTTCAGTGAAGATACAGCTTACGAATTAAAAGGCAATTATTAAAAGGTTATTGAAAATATTAAACCACATGGACAAATATTTTGTTGACTAAATTGCTCAATATGCAGTGTTTTTATTTAATGCACGGTGTTGTAATTAAAAATATAGCATACATTTGGATGCTTTATTTGTCCCAAAATATGGTACTGTATACATTTTTCACAGTATGTTAATCACAATTCAAATGTATGTGATGTGCGTAAATTGTAACACGGGGTGCATTTATTTATTCATATGTTTCCTATGAAAATTATGGATTTTTTGTTTATTATACAGGGTGATCCAAAAGTTAAAGTTTAAGTAGGTTGTCAAACTTTCGTTGTAGCAAAAGTTGTAATATCTCACTTCCCTTTTCAACCTGACAATTATTTTGATATAGTGTTTACTATGAGAAGCATACTTTTCTGAAGCCATAGGTTCATTATTGCAGTCTCAACGGCTGTTGTTTTGAATGACATACTTTTTGATACATGACACTGACTGTCTCAAAAAATCTGACTTGCACATCAAACAGAGGACCGCATTTAGATTATTATAAGTATAATTACTATAACTTGATTCATGGAACAACTTTCACACAGCCGTTCGCAAACTCAATTTCACTTGTGAAAATGTTGCATGTATAATATCGCATTGGTCTCACTATAAGTTCGGCTTGTATAAACATATTCTCTAAGAGCTCCAATGGCCTAGTTGCTGTTTTGTTTGGGATGTGTACATGATTATACTGCATTTCACATACAATATAAACATCATGTTCAGAGATCCGTAGCTTGTCACTTCTAAAGTCTTGAACAAACATTTATTGTAGTTTATTATAAGAGACATTAAAAATATTAGTATAAGCCACATGGGCAGGTTTTCACGGGGTTCTCCCGTTTCCTCCTTCATCATAATTCCTCATCTCTTCGTCATTCTCGTAGCTTCTAAAATAAAGTTTTAGGACCAAATTACATAGTCGAACGGACAGTATCCTCGTTAAAATCCAAGTAGGGCTACCCATCTTAGTGAAATATATAAACTTTTTGTATATACTTTAGTATTTATTCATATTTTATGTATAAATAAATACATAAAATTTCATAAAATACATAAATATATAAAATTTCGCTATTATGTGATTCTGAGCGGTAGTTACAGAAAGGTACAGAAAGTCTTGTAAACTTTGTGTGTATCTATTGAAAAGTTATTGAAAGTTTTGTGCTTCTTTTGTGGATGAAAATTAATTCGACACTACTTTGTGTTGAATTTAATTTGTAAGCTTGATATGATTCCCCACGTGAGAAGTGGTTATGTTATGTCCACAATTTGAGGTTCCTAGAAGAAGGCGACTTACGGCAAAATAGTTTTACGGCTGGCCATTCATTGGTCAATGGCATTTACAGCATTTGTAACATGAAGACTCGGAGGCAGAGGCAAAGTGGTTTCCGTTGTAGTTGGCAGTCGACACGTTCGTATTTAATTGCCACCACAATTAGAAGCTCAAGGAGTTTGTGCTGCTACCAATTAAACTCGTTTTCATGTCGACGAAGAGCTCTGGCTATACAGAACAAGAAGTTCCAACTCAACATCGGGAATGTCCTTCAGTTTAACATCCTCACCTTGGGTGGCACTTAAAACGATGTTGGCTTTAATTTACCTATGGGATTTCGTTCGAAGAGAATGTAGAAACTTTGAAGGAAAAATTGATGTTTGCCGTTATGAAATTTGAATTTACAAGATTAAACAAAGTTTTGTGAATTATGAGAATGAAGAAACGGTGTCTATTTCACTTCAACTTCAACACATTGTATCCAATATTTTTTTCAAATTGGTCAAAAAGGTGATTTCAATGTTACATAATATATAAATATTAAAATGTAAACATTTGGGAACATTAAACTTCTGGGTTTTAATGCCTTCATAGGGTTTAATGAACTTGAATCGTTTTTATTACAAGCTTTTAATTAACTTAACGTGCATCCCTTTGGATAATGGTGTCGTACAGGGTAGTCTGAACGCGACTCTCTTCTATAGTCTCGTTTCCAAGAGCATACACGATCTTCCTCTTTCAGGTCGTTTGTTTACTTATATTGATGATAACATCTTGATTTATTATTAAATTAGAGCATCACATCTATGATAGATCAATTGCACAAGATTTTAATATGATCTCTGATAGTGCAATAAACATGGTATTCAACCCAATTATTTGAAGACTACACGTCTTACACTCATTAATTCATTCGATCATGAATTACTTTCAATCAAGATTTTGGGTGTTTGGTTCAAGTTGTTCCGATATTGAAAAGTGTTATTGGGGGTAAAAATTAATTTTTTAAAATATACAATTTTAGCTCAATTTTTACAAACAAAACACTTTTTCTGATTAATATGGACTTGCTAGATCAGAATTTGATGGCAAAATTCAAATTCCAGTGCTCGTATTTTATTCCAGTGATATCGGTTGGCTATGTGTTTTATATTCAAGGCGACATTGAACTTAGCTGTTTGTTATTTTTCATCGGTTGATTGAGATCAATCAAGCCTTGAAATATTCCTAACACCCTTTATCATTCCTGGCAAGCTGGGTTGATGAGCATGAAAATCTTAGAGTGCATCGCAATTACACTTTTAAAATTAAAGAGTTTATTCTAAATTTTCTCTCTCAATATTTCTTTTATTATCTATAAAATAGTGGAATGCGCTACCTTTATCTGGAAATTTCCTTTTCAATGCAAAAAAATGTTTTTTAGTATTACATACCTTTATTTTAAAAGAAAATGTTTTAATTATTGCTTACATGGTTAAAAGAATCTGTAATTTTTTTTTGTAAATTTTTATCTTTAAAAGACGTAACATCAAATAAATAAATAAATAAATAAAAAACAACAAATTTGACCTGACGTCTTAAACGGTTTTCAAAATGTTTCAACGTTTTAAATCGTAGATGCCATTTTTAATTGGATTCCGTTTGTCCTAGAGACTAGAAATTTGATGCACAGGTTAGTCCCGCGTGACTATTGAATCTATTCAAAGTTGAGAGACCAATACTGTGTCAATTAGGAGCGAGTGGCACGTGTAAAATCGTTTTTTTATGTAGAGTGTTGCTAATGCTGTGAACCACATGTTCGTTTTGCATTGTTGTAAATGAACATACATGCATATATATTGCATGCAGTTCAGGCAAAATATTGAGTGTAAAACACATTTATCCAAAGAAACACTTTCATGCTAAAAGTTGTACTAAAAAGCCATGTTTTTTTATTCAATTACTTGTTTATACTTGTATATTATTACAATTTTAAATTATTATCTCTAGATACGGGCGGATGGGGCTAAACTTTTATTTTAAAAAAAATTCAAATTTTCTTATGTGTTAGAACTACCTTTTAATTTCAATTTTAACTACTGTATGTAAAATTTAATGTATATAAGTTGTGTAAATTTAACGTTTCAGTCAAATATCTCTTGGATTTTTCATTGTGAATATGTTAGTAGCTACTGTAATAATTATTTCAATTTAAACCGTAAAAGTGTGAGAGGTTAATCTTTTTTAAGGATTTTCTTTACATCGTCAGTGCAAAGATAAATTATGTTATTGTCGGTATTGCGACGTTGCGAAGTTCGCGTAAAATGTAACCGAACAGGCCCCTCCACGTACGAAACGCATTGACTTTATCACATTTGCAAGTTTCCAGTAACTTTATATTCACTTAACATTCTCTAATAGTATATTTTTTTGGGCTTATATCATATGTTAAATCAGCCTCAAGTTAACTGCAGTATGTGAAATGTAACGCTGGAAAGTTGGAAGAGCCGAAGCTTTAAGATGTGAAATGCTGGAAAGCTCTAAAAAGCTGTAGCTAAGAGCTCTGTGCTCAGCAGGAAAGCGCTACAAAGCTGTAGCAATACGCTGTATTATACAGCAAAGCGATTAAAACTGTTGTTATTTATTGTGTTAGTAGTCGAAAAAAACTATGCTTCGCCCTGTGAACCTTCGATGTTCACAGTTTATTTACGACTTTGTTTATTCACGATATAACAACCGTAAAATCTCTTCACATTCGGGAGTCACTCGGGTTTCCGTTCTGATTAAATTAGTAAAATATAAACTTAGTCATAACGCGAATGTATACGATGAAACACCTTCATCCATTTTAAACGAGCTTCAAATCGGATAACAACCAAGGCTTAAGCATAACGAAAATCATCTTCTTAATAACAGCAATAACTGTCTGAGCTGAACGAAATGAACCTAAGACTACACCTCAGCTAACTGACCGATATGACACTTTTTTGTCATGAATACAGTATATTTCGATGTTGTTGAGTGAGCGGATTTTGACCAAATTTTGGATATTACTCAGTAACTAATGCAGATTTGCCGAAAAAATAATGATTTGGCTCTAGGTCCTACAGAAGATTGACACAGCTATATCTTGTTATTATTTATTTATTCAATTTATTTATTTATTTTAAACAGGACAATACAAAACAGGACAATTAATATTAACATTTAAACTAATATTAAACTTTAAACCAAATGTAACAAATGTAAACAAAATAAACATTTCAAAAGTTAACCATGCAGTAAAATTAACCATGTGAAAAAAACAACTAAAAATTAAAAATGTAAAAAAAAAATATCAAATATAAAAGCTAAAAGAAAAGAAAAATTAAACATTTTAAAACGTAAAAAACATTAACTTAATAATTAATTAAATAATTAATTAATTAATTAATTGTGACTTTATTTAATGATAATTTAATAATTGCATTTGCTTGTATGTTCATAATGTATAATTATAATACTACCTAGTGCTTTATCTTTATCAGATATAGGTTCAGACTATCCCCTTTAGAAGTCAATATCAAAACATAACAAAAACTCAAGAATAAAATTATGAATCTACATAGTTGGGTTCAAAAATTTATCAATTTATCTTCAAATTCACCATTTTCTTAATAAACGTTTATTATTGACAATAGCCTAAAACCTGACTGGAAGTTTTTTGATATCATATCACTTTTTTAGTCAATCAAATAAAAGAGAAGAGTTTATAGCAAACGTACCTTTTTTATAGATGTATATATATATTTTTTAGATTTGAGTTTTTTACAAGCGACTCTGTATTACAAAACGAAACATAAACACGACGCTTTAGATAGAATGACTATTTCGACAATTCGTTTCGTGAATATCACAAACTCGTTGAACTGGACATTGAGGCTGTTTAGGAATAGCTGGTAGTGATTTACAAACGTGATATAATATGAAAGGGGAACCATAGAAAAAAAAATTGATAACCTAACTGGGAATAATGTATCAGCGGGATGTCGAGGTGGGATGACGGTAGCACCTGTCATTTCTTTAGTGAAACTGCTTTCCACTCACTCGTTGCTCGACAATGGCAGCCTCTCTTAACGTTCTTTGCGTGCACACTGCTCCTCTTTCATGATGGTAAGGATTCTGTCAAATTTAATGAGATCACCTGACCATGGTTGAAAGAAAGTGTACACCCCGTCAAGGCAATCGATAACAAGAATGCTTCACCTTCAACACAGGGTTGGTTTTTTTTTTGCTTTTGCCGACTGGCAAGTTTTCCTTTATGGTTTTTATTCGTATGATTTAAGATGACAAACTCTGAAGTATAATCTTACATACCATTATTTACCTTTCACGAGTCTTTTTTATTTGTGAGTAATGCATGTTTAAAATAAATAAACAGAAGTACACGAAAAAAGCAAAATAATAACGACGTTATGATACTGCCATTAATTATAGGTAATGTTTGTTGCACGATGTCAACATTTTAAAATTATCAATTTTAACGTCTAGAACATTTGTTTGTATACGTACTAAATCATAACGTGAGTGCATAGACTAAATATTTTTTTTTGTTGTTTGATTATGATCATTTTAAAAACTTTAAACAGACGAAAACACAAATATTATTATTTAAATTATTTGAGTAAAAGTTTAAGCAGATAATTAGATATTTTTGGATGCAGAAAAATTTTATGATGCAGATATTTTTGGATGCAGAAAAATGTAAAGTTGTTAGGCAACTTTAAATTCTATTTAAATTAATTATTCAAACAACTAAATTCACTTTGCTCTATATCAAAATTGGTATTTAGTGAAGCTCCTGCCGCAGCATGGTACTTTGCATGGAGTATTGTTGAATAATTATTTTTTTAGTTGGATTGTTAGAAATAAATGAAACGACAGTCGATTTTGACTATATAGGTTATTGTCTACAACTTTTTAAATATGACTTGATACCTACGACGCATTGTTTAAAATTTAACAATGCGATTTTTTTGAAAATTAATTTCACCGTCAATGAAAATAGTACCATTAAAAGACCCTTTCCCTCAAGATGCTATTATATACAAAACTCAGAATTTTCATTGTATTATTTTTTCGAGTATTAATAAGAAACACTGGGCTGGTACACCCTGTATTCATTTCTTCTTTTTTGGACACTAAACTTAATTTTTACACAGAATTTTTCTATCATTGTATGATTTTGATATTCATTTTTTATACACTTCGCATTGAATATAATATTAGTAATTTATATTTTATAGGTAATTTTTAATAACTTAAGGACATAATTGTTTTCCAGATAGGGAATGCTATTAGATAAGTTGTTGGTTATTTATTTATCACTTTTGGTAAGATGGAGTGCCACTATAGTATAACTGATAGAACACAAATGTAAGCAACTTCCAAAGTCAAAATTTTTTATTAAATTGTTATATATGTTATTTATAGTTTTTTCTGCTTGTATATTTTATATTATACTAATAAAAATATACAAAAATAGGATTGATCTTACAAGTTTCTTTTGTACGATGATCGACAACCTAGTTTTCATTAGTACTAAAGGGTTCATTTACCATACCAACTTGTATTTTTTTTTTCAGGGATCAAAATTTAAAACAAAGAACCTATCAAAAGAGGTCAAAATGTTACATAGTTTTGACAAATATAAAAGTCGAAAGGTTTTTAAAGCAAGAAAAGTATATTTTTGTCTTTTATGTCGCGTGTCTTCGACTTCCTTTACTGGTATCTTTATTTTAATCAATGTTGGGCGTGAGTGCTTTGCGAAATGATGTACCAGTATTACAAACAGAACTCTTTGTCGTTTCGCTGGCTCGCGACCAGCCATCTGTAGGCAATGTTTTGTGGGCTTAACAATGACATGTGGTTTCTCCTCCCCGTCGCGTTTTAGAAGGTTTGTCGCCTTCTTGTCACCAGGCGACAAATCATCTTGCTGCCGATAACCGCTTTTTCAGCATACCAATGAACCCCACGGGTAGTAGAAATTTTTTCCCTCAGATTTTTTGTTATATATTTATATATATACATTTATTTCTGCACATACCTACTACTTTTTTTAACCCTCGTGATCATCTTGGCAACAACCATCTCACTTTTTTATTCTGCTCTTATCGATTGGCATATTTTCTGTTTCCCTACGACATGCAGTTGCATGACGGAAACATTGTAAGAACACATGACAGCCCATTTTGTAGCGTACAATGAAGACGACCTTTGATTCATTCCCTCTAGGCGCCATTTTGACGCTGCCTCCGAGTCCCATTAAGTGGAAATGGCCAAATCTGTCTTCGACTATCTGCTAGGGCAAATCGCTTCCTTTTGTCCCGCTAGGAACAATTCTTCTTGTACCTTTCTTCCATGTTCTCAAGAAGCTGTAGTAAACTTGCAGATGATGTAGATTATAAGATTTTTTTGTCAGAACTTAAATGGTTGTTAATACGAATATTTTGGCGTCGTATCGAAAAGTGATATAATTTTGAAATATTTTTTTTTGTTATATTTTATTTTAACAGTGTATAAGAATAAAAAAATTACATACTGTACAAGCCAAACACAACTATAAAATACTAGCTGTATACTCGTCAACAATGACGGGTTTTAAAATGATTGTAAATTTGTGTTTTTATTGTTACTTAGTAGCCTATTGCTAACAACAAACAGCAGAGTTGTTACAATCCTCATTGTCAACTATAAAATCGCATAATTACGAATTTTTTTGAATATAACAAACATCTAGAAGGATTGTTTAGTCGCATAATAGCATATTCGCATGATTGTTTTCTGTGAAATAAAATAAATAATAAAATATTAGATTTCTAAAATTTGACGTAATTTGACGTAAAATTTGTATAAGAAAACAACACAGATCATTCAACTTGTAGCAATCATCTTTAAACTGCGTAATTTTTCAATACAGTGCTTTTCTTTTTTGGATTTTAATATTACCATGATTTTTGAAGTACACTATTTTTGGATTTTAATCTTGTTTCCATTCCTTCGCTTTCATGTAAAAATAAAATTTATTTACAAGAAATGTGTATTAAAACTTCAGCGTTCGACTTTCTTAACATCACCGGATAAGAGAAATGTAAAACGCACAGGAAACACCAAGAAAATTGGAAGTTGTTCTTTTTTTTCTTAAAAAAATATTATTTTTTTTTTTAGAATACAGTCTTGAAAACAATTGTTCTTTGAAGAGACATGTTGCTAAAGAGAACCTAACGGTGAAAGATCAACTTTTATAGAGATTTTTATCTGCCATTTGCTGTAGACGTGATCGAAAATATTTTTTGAGGATGACACGAGGGGGTTTTTGCGATGAAAAAACGGGGGGGTTTTGGTTTTTTTTTTTTATATATATAAATATAAAAAAAATTTACGGAAAAGATTCCAGATTTTTTCTTCTTCGTTTTCCAGCATTTCGAACGTTGCCTCGGTTACCTTTTGTGTATTTCACAAAACAAAATTCAGCTGTACAATTTCTAAAATTTAGCTTTGAGTCGAACGATTCGAAGAAAATGAGCAGAATGAAACGATAAAAAAATGGAAAGAATGGGTACAAAAAATAAGTTGTGTAAGAAAACAACAAAAAAAAATCAACTCAACATGGTTGTCACAGACACACAGCATGTTACGTTTAGTGCTAGTGACGGTTTCTCCGGTTCCTGGTGTTTCTTTTCCCCTTTTTCGGAAATCTTGTGGAAATAAAAGTTCCGGACATACCGTTCCACATTCCGTTAAAAAAAAAATTTTTGTCAGAAAAAAAAATTCATCAAACGAAATTTTAATAAGGAAACAGATGGTGAAACGCATTCTTTTCAAACTTTATGTTGTATTAATGAAATGAGTTTTAGTCATTTCTGGGGTTAAATAATATTTTTCTTTTAGAAATGTTTTGGAAAATTAGAATTTTTAAATATCGGATTTTTTTTCTTCTCAGTGTCTAATACTTGAAAAGTTTTAATAAATGTATGAAAATAAAATAAATGAATGAAAATAGTTTTAAATTAAGTAGATGAATGAATAGTTTAAACTTCTTGATTGATAGAATTTTAGTAAAGTTATCAAAAAAGTGATTGTGAGTGGAATGCAGATAAAAACTAGCAAAATCAGATAAAACATTTTGTGGTCATGACTCCCTCTTCAGTCGAACATTATAACTAAAACTTTATTATAACTAAAACTACAACTTAACAAATTTGACCTTCTATTTTTTCCGAACATAATATGTTTTCTTCATCACGAAAGCATATTATTCGTCATAAACATTCGTCATCACATATCACAATAAAGAATAATTAAAATATGCGAGATCTTTATATGTAATTTTACTAACACCACATGTGATGAGAAAATATTTTTAAATCCTCGTTAAATTCGAGAAATTGAATAATGTATGCGGTTTTTGTGTAATACAGTAGTAAAAATTGATCGGTTGTCTGTTGCAAATTTACCAGGAAATTTGATATATGCGATTTAGGCGTAGTTTTTTATTGCATGTAACATTTGCAGATTTTGAATAATTTTTATAAACGAAACCAACGCATTGGAATAATTTGAGAAGTTAACTGATGAATTAAATTCATTATTTCAAGAACTGATAGTCAAGTGTTCAATTGTAATATAGGCCTATCAAAGGATTTAGTCGAATTATGCAAGTTGATCACATGAAGTTTATTTGTGTAACAAAAGGATTATTTTTTTTACGCAAAAAAAATCGATATTATGCGATTTTGCGCGATAGTGTACTACTGACAACGGTTTGCGTTGAGCAATTTTGCCACTTCACGGGAATTTTGATGTATGCGAGTGTTTGTTTTTTTTAGAACGTAATAAATTGATTTCGCATAAATCGAGTATTCTGGAATATTTTCTAATTTGTACAATGAAAACTGATGCTATTTGACAATGACTGATTTTTGATGTTAATTGCAGAACGAAACGATTGCATAAATAGAGAATCCCTTAAAATACAACTATTCTAAGATGTGCAAATACGCTCATAGTTTTGAAAAATACTAAAAAAATAAATGTTTTATTTTCAATACTATCGCTATTATCGTCGTGCATTGAAATTCCCAAACGCACGCGTGAAATCTTGTAGAAAGTGATCTAATCCTCAATTTTCGACCAGTTTGTATCTCATCTCTATTCAACTTAATGACCACAGTATAGGCTTTAATCTGTTGCCAATAGGTGTAATTCGCTGAGGGGAAACTCTCACGTGACTCAACTGATCCGATAAGGGATCAGTTTTGGCTGAGCAGTTCCCATGGCTTCGCCGATCCATCATTTTAATGGGCTTGTCATGCGCAGGGATAGACATTGGTACCAGTTTCACGTCGACTTTTCCGGTACCTTTTACACCTACACCTACTTGGATCTGGACTTTGAACTAATCGGTTAAGTGGTCGAGTTGTAATGAGAAGTTGGGATCCAAATCCTTCCCATCATTCCCTAGGCTACTGAACTCATGACCTGGGTCCAGATTGGGAAAGTGAAATTTGCCAAACTCGAAATGGTTATGAAGTTTAGAGTTGTTAGTTGAATCGTACACTTGTAATGGTTCGTATTTTGAACATAAATTTTGCGAATTTAAGAGGAGTGTACAGGAGATGTATTTTTCCGGCTTTATAATAACATTTTTAATATTGGCAATAGTTTATGTCTTTTTGTGACTCGATCTGAATTTAAGTACCGAGTATCGTTAAGCTCGGTTCAGTGATGGTTGCGTCATGAGCGCACAAACAGACAAACATAAAAGAAGTTTTATTTATTTTAAATTACTGTCCCCATCTGTGTGTTGTTGGAAGCGTTGGTGTTGGTGCGTTGGAAGCGTGTGATGTTTCGATTCATGAAAAGGATTGCGTTCGATGGAATTATTGCATATATCGAATTATCCTTATAATATAAAATTTAAAATTGAAAAAAGTGTAAAACTGTGAAGTGTAAAATTTAAAAACTACAGCAGATTGTCATGGGTTAGAACATTGTCCAAATAATGTATTTAGATAATTTGGGTCATTTCTTAGAAGTGTTCTGTATCTGTAATGAAGACAATTCTATGAGTCATCTCAACTATCTACACAAATTACTAGATATTGTTTATCACACAAACTAGAAGGTAAAATTTTTTGCTGTAGTTCCTTTAAGCTTTACGCCATCAAAAAATGGTTACAAAAAAGAAATCCGACCAAAATGGAAGGCACTATACCAATAATCTCGAATGTCCTCATAAACACTTCAGCCCACTTTTCGGCGAGATCAGAGAAACAATACAACAAAAAACAACAACAAACTGAGTAGTTGTCAGCAAAGACAATGATGCTGACGTGGATTTTTTAACAAAAGAAAAATGGAGGGGAAAAGTAAAGAAAACAACTCACCTTCCATTTTGGTCACATGATGTTAGTTTCATACGATGGCGGAAGAAGGGCTAACCAACGATTGTTTTTGTTGACTTTTTTTAGGTGTTGAGGGACAAAGAAAGGGGTTAGTAAGCGAGGTGGTAATGCTTTCACCTCGTTTGATTTAATTAAGTGAACTGATGCTGGTGTTTAGTCCTGTTGCCTTTCCCCCTTTTTGAGAACTTCGCAGGGATGTCGTTAGGGTTTCAACGTTGCACTAGGGGGCGCCAAACTCGTTTCTCCCTCACTTCCTTTATTACCGGTTGAGTGCCGTTCAACACCCCCAACTTCACACTCTCTTCTTCTTCTTCGTCTCCTTCCACTTCTGCTTATTCTTCTTGGAAAGTCTTCTTGAAGGTCTCCAGTAGCTCAACTACCTGAAAGGGTCAGTTTCCCCCTCAGCTTTGATGGCGCCACAAAATCGATCTTTTGGACACTCGACTCTTTCTCTTTTGCTTCGAATTCGGACACCCAATTAAGTGCAATCACAAATTGCCATTTTGTTCATGCTTCATTTATCGCTCTTATTTTCTACTACATAGAGGGTTGGGTTACACGATTGCATGATGGAATTTTTCGTCCTCTTGTGCAAGATAAATAGAAAGCGAAAGCTTAGGAAATGATAAAACAAATTGGTAATTTTATACGGTTTGTACTTTTGGCGAACTCTGACGAAGAACAATGTCCGTTGCATATTCAGTGTATTGCTAAATCTTGATTTGGTAACGTTTCAATAATCATGACCTCTAGTTTTGAAAACTAGTTATATGTGCATTAACTTGTTCTATAGACAAGTTAATGCACAGTGATTGATTTTGTAGGTGTATAAAACTTCTGGTTCAATGGAATTTTCGTTATATGTCATTTCATTCATATCCGAATAGAGGTGTTTTTTTAGACTCTCGTTATGTGCGAGAAAGTTTGGGTCTTATGCCATTTTGTGTCATGATACACTAGTAACAACAATCCTGTAGTGGCAGTAGCGTCACTATAAAAGTGTAGGGAGTCGGGGTCATTAGCGTGACACTATCAAAGGAAATTATTATTAATTTTATTCACAGTCCTAATTGGGACCAAAACACCACAAAAAGAAAAAAAAACATTCTTCCTTAAGTAACGGAATACATAACAGCTAAAATAATATAAAAAAATAAAAGCCGGAAAAACCAAAAACTATAACCAATAAATGAATGGAAATCATACAAATAACCACATAGATTCAACTCGAATCACGAAATGATACCCAAATAATTGTCTATAAAATGTATGTGCGGTGTTTCAGCAGAAATTCATTATTGTTCGTAAATATAACTATGTTCTTAGATATAACCACAAAAACATTTTTTGTAAACCGTAAATGTAGCCTACTGTATTTTTATACTGTAAAAAACGTATTTACTGGTAACTAGCGTTTGTATTTTAGATTTGCGCTGTGTTATGCTGGAAAGCCTTCAAAAACTGTAGCAATTTGCTGTGCTCGGCAGGAAAGATCTACAAAACTGCAGCTATGCACGGTGCTATGCTGGAAAGCCTTTAAAAGCTGTAGCAATGCGCTGTGCTTGACAGAAAAGCACTATGTATGCAAAACTGCAGCTACTGTATTTGCTGAGGATAGAACAACTATACAGGGAAACTAAAAGTGTTTACTTCAGAAAATGAATTAACTTAATGGTAAATCCGTGATTGAATCTAGTGGTGCAATTAAGTGGACTCAATATCCCTCACTGACTTCTTTAATATCACGTTAGCAGAAATACTGTATCTGGTGTCACCAAAGAGATATCATACACGTGTTGCCATGCAAATGCATTTCAAGGGATGCGACTTTCAATAACGTTTTTATAACGACTGATCATGGGTTGACATTATGAGTTATCGCACTGCGTGACCAAAAACCCTAGTGACACCATTGTTGAGTGGTGCAAATAGTAATTCGCACACTAGTACATTTAGTCTTTTATTCATACGACTTACTGCGATAATGTGCGACCATGTAAATCTTTTCAGCTGCTCGTCATATACGGTGAAGTTTTGTTATTGTGCGATTTTTGTGGTATTACACAAAACATTGTGGTTGAAGTTGCACCACAGAAGTCGCATAAATAAAAAATAATTAGATCGTGGTTTTGATTGTCAAGCAATACCTTCATACAAACTAAATTCCGAAAACAAAGTCAGTCGATAAAATACAATATTTAAGAAATTTATTTTTTTATGAATCACCGCTTCTGTAAAAGACCAGATTTCTCAACCAGTTTTTAAGACCGAAAGTAGTACCAACTTAATCTCTCATGGTTGGCACAAAAACATGTAATTGTCCGCGAAATAGTGAAAATAAAATAATAAAAATAAAATATTTCCCGTCATTTGACAATTATTTACTAGTTTTATGCCGGTATATAATTGTATGCATATGATTATAATTAAACAAATCATAATGTACAAACATTTCATATTTAGTAGAAATAGAAAAAAATAATTAGATCTGTAATATAACTTAGAATTCTTCGATGTTTGTTGATGTCATGTTCTAAAATAATTTTTTTTATCTACTTTCGCGCATTACTGTTTCGAATTGTTGTTACCACAACTGCAAGAATTGTTTCAAAGTCATAAGTAACGGAAAATTCCAAAAATTCCGTATACGTTAAGTGATTTATGAATGAAATCGAGAGTTCTGGTTCTCATTAAAACCGTCGAGTTTTCCATTGCAAAATGCTTCTTCGTGCATTCCACGCTGCACTCCACTAAAACAAAGTTTGAATAAAATGTAACACCGAAATGAAACTTCATAGTCATTGTGTTACAAGTTTAGCGTACTTGTTGGCGAAACTGAAATTACGTGCATTCAAAAGAGTTTTCGTGCATGTTTCAAAATTTTTCAAATTCGTTTCCCTAATTCGCGTATTACAACTTTCCTTTTTACTACTTAGACTATAATGTCTTTAATACTTTTGAATTTCACTTTTGTCTGTATTTTTAGCGAAAGATGCTATAAATGTTATGTATAATTAATCAATCATTGAAGTGGTTTTTGTCACTGGTTGATGACATACTAGGTGTTTCATAATAAGAGGACATGTGCTTTAGATGATTTCATTTTTTATTTCCAGTATTGGAAGTTGAATTTTGCTCGAATTTGGTTGGTGGTTGAAGTGTTGATCAAACAAATTTGACATTTTTAACACTGAAGATGAGAGGTAATACCTGTTAAAACATGTTTGTGTTAATACGATTATTTTACAACATCGCGAGTATGGTAGTAGTGCAACTTAAATTTCTAATAATATCAACCCATAAACAGAAACTACCAGCATGCTGTATGTTAGATTAGAATATAAACTTTGTTTTTATTGAATTTCTAATAATAAAAGATCAGAGCGCTTTTCCTTATCAGTTTTGCAAGTGCTACCGTGTGTGAAAATACAGAAATTGATCAAACTGGAACGATTATTGCCAAGCAATATGAGTCAAAACCGTAACAAATGTTGCAAAGCAACATGAGTTAAAACAATGAATTGCGTAATGAAAAACTTTTCCGCCATTTTTGACGGGCTATTCACTTCTATTTGAATATCGTATACATACATAATACAATATCGTAGAGATACATGATTTTAGTTTGGGATGATCAACATTGTTTACTATAAAGGTAGTTCTCGTTTTATGAATACGTTCTGCGAAAAATACGCATAAATCCAATATCGAACATTACGAAATATTTGTAAATGGAAAAACTACAACATACAATTACATCGTGAGGCCCAGCATTTGCGCTTCATCAGGCGTACACATTGTAGCAAAAAATGCAGGGTGAATCATTTATTCACATGTGCACCACTTTACAGAATCGCATTTACCGAAACATTTTACTTGTAAGGAGCACGTTTCTCGTCGCATATTAGCAAAGTATGTTATACGCTTGGTTTGTTTAACGTTACTATATCTCAATAAAAAGTACGAGTTTCTGAACAGTTGACATTTTTCACGTGTACTAAAATAACCGTGGAATTGTGCCCGAAGATGTTATTTTATCGATTTTTCTCACCTGGTTGTTTTTAAAAACTACCAACAGAGGGTGCCACTGATTGTCAACTGGTCTTTAAATGAAGTTCATACCTCGAATCGACCTACATGTAAATTATAAAAACTTTTTACAACACTGTTTTCCATTAGCAACGACATAAATTAACAGTGAAGTTAAAATTTAGAACTTGTAGTGTATCGTCGATGTAACACTATGTATATTTATTTCAGTGAGAATAATGTAAAATAATATTTAGCCCTTCAGGCAGACATTATTGACCAGAATCGGCGAGCTTGTAAAATGTAACATCTGCCAACATTCCGTGGGATGAGTTGTGTATAAATCCAGAGAATATGAAGAATTTGTTAGCGATTATAAAGTATAATGTGAATGAAAACAGCTGCTGAGATACTTTGGTCACAATCACCCGCTGAGCAATGTTGACACGTATTATAAACAAACACCATTATGTTTTGCTAAGCCGCGATGTGAAGCATGTGTATAATACATAAACTACGTGATTCATACCTGAGAACAAAGTTACGGTTCTTTAAAAAAGTGCCACACTCCGTTTGTACACTATCAATCACTCAAACGTCATTGAAAAAACAAGTACATCAAAAATGCTTTTTTTAACATACTCTTTTTATACTGTCATATACAGATATATGTACATACATGATACCAAAAAAAGTCCATTTTTCTGCATGTTTTTTTCAATGCGAATTTCGATTTATGCGAATTTAAATTTCGTTGAGTAATTATGCGAGTTTGGACAAATTCGATTTTTGATGTTTTTTTATTTTATTTTATAATATAACGTCCGACTAAGGACAAAGTACATAAAAAACATGATACACACATGATGTTATTTACAAAAAATGAGGTTACAAGAAATGAGGATTTAAGTTTTTGCTATCGTTGAGTGATTCAATGTTTGATTTATGCAAGTTTTGAGTAGGCCCCTACAGTAGTTCCATTTATGATTTCTGTAATTTTCGATTTTTTATTTAAATATTTGATTTTTTTTTTTTACATTCGACAGTGCAAAAGCACGGAACGTCAAAACAATAGGATTTGACATTCTTTATTTCGATTCGCCGTCTATCGGGAAAAGTTGGGTTACTTCAGTGCCGATCGACTATACTCCATTTCACATAAGCTGGCACAGAATTAGCTTGAGGCAGTCAAGGGGCGAGCTAGGTGATCACTGTGTG
>JAQIWH010002065.1:0-26833 GCA_034695005.1 Cryptops parisi
GTGCAGTGTGATGCACTTGATAAGCGATTCTCTCAAAATGCTTGGCACCCTAAAAAGTATGAAAATCAGCCTCAAGCTTTATTTTTAGTAGTCCACACCAGGCATAAACAGACTACACGGGTTCCAGTATTGCATAATCCATACCAGCAGTTTTGAGATGTACATTCACGCGAGAGCACTTCTTGGGGGAGAGGAAAGTGTAGCATTTTATGACACAAAGTCGGAGAAATTTGGAAGCTAAGAAAGTACTTTTATGATTGCCGTTGTTGTTTTTCTCAAACTGACGATGACCGTAAATCACCTGTACCTAGTGGTGTGGTGAAAGGCCTCATTAAGCTGCCGTTTAATCAATGCTTCGTCGTCGTCCCGTGCCACTCTTAAGGTCAACAGAGACATAAAGGTACAGTGTAGGTTGAGCTCTTCTGTATTATACACACTTGTATACCTCTTTGTTTTGGCAATGTTGGAATATTCACTTCACACTCTGCCAGATGACAAGAACATTCCGATTGTGTGTAGTTCACACTTTGACTATACGTTATGAATAATCGGATAGTGTTTGTACTCTTGACAGAACATTCCGATTATGTGTATAGTACATACTTTGTGACTACAATATGAATTTGTGAATTATTGGTGTTGGTGCTCTAAAATTTCAACACTGTGATAAATAGGTGAATCGAGTTAATGACTATTAATTTCATAGTGTTCATTAACCATGTTTTTTTTTTCTGGATTATTGAATTTTTGTTTATTTATTCCAGAATAAAAAAAGCTCATTAAAAAATTAGTATAAATAATTTATGTACAGTGGAAACTAGATATTATAATCATGAATAATGTTATCAATGGGCTATTGCTATGATACACAATCAACCCTAAAAGTTTTAAATCGTAAGGGATGGGGAACGTACTGTTTTAATGTTTTTTTCATACATTGTTTAATGTTATCAAAAAAGCACTTGTTCCAAAGTGATCATAATAATTACCAGATTTTACTGTATTACATGATTTGTTTTCCAAGTACTGCTGAATTTACAGTTATTGCATTGGCAGTTTTAGAACTTTTAAGGGGGGGGGGGAGTCACCCGAAATGTCATGACGAACATGTCTAAAAATTACATTGTTTTCATGGAAAATAAAGCTCTAAATGAGTGTGTGTGTGTTTAGACCCCGAAAAATGCACAATTTAGTCGTTTTTTGCCACTTTTGTCACGAAAACGTCAATACACCATTAAACAAATCAATGAATTAAAGATGTCCTGGGAGGGGTTCGAACCCCCTAAATCACCTCCATAAATCCACCAGTAGTTATTGGAGTAACATTATAAAAGGGTTATAATTTATTATAGTATGAACTGAAGCATTTTGATTTCGAGTTATATGTTCATTGTTCAGCAAGGCGTCATTACTGTAATGTTCCGAGTTTCTTTGGATTCTTATGAGCGAGTATAGCTAAAGTACTGTGCAAGTACTGTAATGAATGATGGTTATGTAAAAGTTTGCAGTGTGTGATCACAGGTGTGATGTTTCACATGTCAGTGGTGCTACACTTGAATCACTTTAATCTCCAACACGATAGGTGATGGCAAGTCGTTTTTTTTATATATATATATATATATATTACGCTTCCTCCTTATAAGGCGATATGAATAGATTTATTGAGTGTGATAATGTATTTACTTATCATTTGAGCATTATTTGCAATGGTAAAAGTTTCACCAACTCTAAATGTTTATTAACACCGCCTATTTGCTTTCATCATTATAAACAGTAATTTTTGTTTTGGATTGATGATTTTTTTTTGTGCCAGATTATCGAATTTTTAGAATTGACCTATTTTATTAATATCGCTTGATGAGGCCCAAGAATAATTTGTCGGTAACATTCTAATGCAAATGTGGGTGTAGTTTTATCAAATGATAGAATGATATGAATTTGACTAGTTTGTGGAATTGTTGATCATTACAAGAAAACGTTACATGTAATGAGAAAACTTGTTGATTCTGGAATTAACCTGGAAACAAAACCCTAGGCAGCAGGTTGAAAAGGTGTGGTGCAAGCAAAGTAAGCTCATTGGTTGTATTCCACGAAACGTTAGATGATGGATTACACTTGCTAATGGTTCCCAAGAACCATTGCGCTTGCTTGCGGCTCTAAAAGAACCTCCTACAGTCAGTTGGTCCACGAATGCACCCTAGTGAGGTCACTAGAACCGTTGCTTCACTTCACAGTGAACACCAGAGATTGCTAAAAGCTCTCCTAGGCATGTGATAACAGTGATAAACAGTTCTCGTGCCTGATTATTTATTGGTGTTTTATGCCTTTGTGGTTTCTGGCTCGACTGTTTTTTTTTTTTTGTGGAATATCTGTGTTTGGACCTAGAAGTAGTGTTACAGGTAGTACAAGTTGGTGATGGCTCAGTTCCGCAATAACTCGGAAGCATCCAGTTAAATCGAGGTTGACTCTTTACCATACTTCTTCACCCGACCTTCGTGCTGCATGTATTATTGCAGCGAGTGAAGTTGATGAGTACGGGTAGTATCTGCAACTTGCACAGCGCTGTGTGACTGGTGATCGATTATTGGACATTGGTTTGTTATCGTTACCGTGGGCAAGATGCTGTCTGTGCTGTTGCCAACAACTTTTACTTGGTCAACACCACAGTCGCTGAGCCATCATTATTCCCACACTGACGTCTACATTGATAAGGTGAGCACTGTGGTTGTAAAGCGGAACAAGGTCTGTGTGCAGCTGTGTGTGTTCACCACGAACAGCTGATATGTATTTGTATGTTATGTATGTGGTGGTTTTCTTTTTTGCATTGCAGTGTGTTTTTTATTGTAAATCGTTGACTCATGTAACTTCACATGTAGCTTAATCAACTGATGGCGAGTCATCTGATTTTGAAAGTGTTTCATTATGTTTTCTCATCAAACGAGTTGGGAAAGAAAAGCACATGTTTTTCTCGAGACCTTTGCCAACTCAACTTGGCAATATAATTTCACAGTTTGTTAATCTTTCTCTTTGTGGGTTGAAGTCAAAAAACTGATGAACTCCAAAGTTAAACCGAGATGTCTTTATTTGGACATTTCTGGACATATTGGGATGTCCAGAAATGTTCCAGATTTAGAACATTTAGTAGTGTGGTTCTGTGCCAGTGATAAAATAGCAATGGCAGAATCGCGCAAATTTTAATATGGTAAATTTTAAACTTGGCGTTTTGTTGAGGGGAATTTTTCAGTTTTGTTTTATTGTCATTTTTATTTCAAGTAGAAAAGATTTACACTTTTTCGGAAAGCCTTGATAACTTGTGTTGGAAGGTCATGTTTGCACCTGTCTCGTGATTTTGCAAGATGGCTCAACAAGTACCTAAAGTGTAGTCGGATGTCATTGACTTTCATCTTGTTTGTTTTTTTCCCCTCGCATGTAACTGGTTAGCATTGACAGTCTTTCTCTTTTAGAAGTTGCCAACATTGAAACTAAAATTTTCATAGGTATAGGGAGAAAATCAATAAGCCATTATATCAAGTTGCACAAAAACATTTTTTGTTGTTGACACTCTTATAAACCAGAATAGTGGAGTTGAATGGACAAGGAAATATTATAGCTTTATACTTTGTTCACACAAAACTGAAATTTTTGACACTTGTATATAAACTAGAAATTGAAATAGTGTAGTGGACCTAAAACTTGTGTTGATAATGAAACATAAAATTATAGTTTTGGGCAATTTCATGGGGGTAATTTAATGTCAACCAAAAATGCCTTCTTTTTTTCTTCAAAGCTGTAAGGTTGACACTTGTATAATTTGAGTAACAAGAATAAGCCCGTGATTGGCATGGTAATCATGTGGAGTCAAGAATTAAACCGTGTTTACACTTATGTTGCTTCACAACATTCGTTGGAATGGAATATCTTTATATATATAATTCTTTAAGGTAGACCTTTTAAATCCATGGAGGTTCATCATCTCAACATTTGGCTTGCTTAATTACACTTATTTTTCAGGTTAGGTTAGTCACAATACACATTTTGTAGCTTAATTTTCTTCAAAACGAATTTAAAGTCCTGTGTGATTTTGAACCGATTAATTGTAACTACTAATAACACATCGATTCGTAGGTAAATTTGAATACCTAGAAAGTAAAAGTTTTTTAGTTGGCTGTTAGTCACCTTACTAACCATAATTACATAGCTTCGATATGAATTCACTAAAATTAGAATTTTGTATTAATTTACCTGAGGTGATTAATTTTTTAAAAGATATGATACATGCTTGATTAGGAAATAAACATTGCTCTTGGATTATTACACATTAGCAAAAAAGTGATACTCATTCAAATGTTATGTTAGTCACCCATGGACTTGCCCTTTGGTTATTTTGTTCTCAAAACTCGAATTTCAAAAGCAGACATTTCCAATGCACAATTTCCTGATCCAGAAATAAAGAAGAAAATTGTATTTATTTATAAGAAAATAAAAGAGAAATTTTGTGTTCCTGTCTGTAAAAGTAGAAAAGTAGTACAGTATATTTCTTTATCTTACCTACTAGGTAAACTAGAAACTATTTTCTCTTTCACTAAGGCAAAATGGGCTGTAGCTTGATCTTCAGCTTTGACATTTCTGTTCAGTATCCTACTCAGTCATTAATTTAGTATTTTTCTTTTAATAATTTATTCCTGACATGCAAAAGATATTGCTAAGCATTCATTGTTGTTTTTGACCATGATTTTGTTCTGGATGTTAAGTCAACGAATGAGGCTACCTCCATTAATGATGGCATAACAATGAACATCCGGTTCTTTTTTTGTCCTCAAATTTTTAAATACTTTGTCCACTAAAAATTATTGTTGATATTTTTCAAAGACTTCTTCAGCACTTTCTAATTGAATTTGCTTTTATGTATATATTTTTTTCGTGTCACTCAGAATGTTGTCACTTTGCAACGATTTTTTTTTGTCATTTGCAGACACAATAGACAAAACTTCATTTTCCTTATATTTGTTGTTGTTGTATTAAAATTTTTTTTGGCATGTTGTATAACTTATATGGAAACAAAATCTCGGTTCCTAGGTGTGTCATTTAAAATTTGTTATATCTTATTCTGCAAAATTCCACTTTTTCGTTTTGTTTTGGTACGTTAACAGTAAGTCCATGTACCACATTCGTTTATCCTCTGTTGTTCCAATTTTTTCTTCTTTGGGGGGAAATTAAGAGTGGATATGGTTTGATTTTTTTTTTCTATCGCTCCACCTAAATATTATTTAATACTTTTTTCCGATTTATTTTTTTTTCTTAAATATTTCCTTTCATTTACAAATTTTGAAATGTTTATAGTTTTTTAGGATGTTCACAAAAAGTTCTGTGAATTTAACTTGTGGTTGTTTCCTTTCCTTACCAGGAAACTGATGGGGTGGAATCGCAAGAGGAAGAAGAAGGCAAGCTAGTTGATAACCAGCAAAGAAGGTAATTATACATCATGATCAGTTTAATAAAGTTCCCTACTTTGTAATTGGTTTTTTTTTGTATCATTTATTAATTATGACAGTGTATTTTGGTGTCATTTTTTTTTATCTGATTTGTACTAGAGGTATTACATATAACTGAAGGAATCTGGACAACATAGTAATGAGTCGTATTTTCTTTTTTAAAAAGATGACATTCTTACATCAAACTGTCTCTCAGTACTGTTTCCAGCAAGTTACTTCACTACTTCCTCTATTTCCTAGAAAAATGGTAGCGTAATGTAGAGAATCACCTTGTTGTTCAGGATGAGATGCTATGGACTTTTATCAGAAAAAAATAGCTCTCCAGAAAATTTGACAAATTGACATTTTTACATTAAACTGACCCTCAGTACTGTTTCCAGGTAGCTAGTTACTTCACTACTTCCTGGATTTTCCAGAAAAAATGGTAGCGTAATGTAGAGAATCACCTTGTTGCTCAGTACAAAATGCTATGAACTTGATCAGAAATATAGCTCGCCAGAAAAATTTGACAAAAATGACATTTTTTACATCAAACTGTCCCTTAGTACTGTTTTCAGCTTGTTACTTTACTACTTGGATGTTTTAGAAAATGGTAGCGTAATGCAGAGAATCACCTTGGTGCTCGGTATGGGAAGCTATAGACTTGATCAGAAAATTTTTGAAAAGTGTGTATCACTAGCATATCACTCTTATGTTGCCCGGAGCTCTTTATTTCTATTAATTTAATTATTATCAATCTATTAATATAATAATATTAAAGATAAAAAATCCTTGTCTGATGCCCTAGACATTGCCCTAGCTAGCTCAATGTCTAGTTTTTCTTAATTTTAGAATTCAATTCATACGAATGATTTTTGTTTTCTTTTTGCAATTAGACTTTTCCAATGCAATTTATAATATGCGATTCGTTACAACACATTTCTTGAAAATGGTACACGGCAGAGTCTTGTTTTTATGCTAAATATAATTGTTGGCAGCAATTGGTATTCATTTTCTGTTTGTGTCTAATAGTTCTAAAATTAAAGTTTATGTATATTTCAGGTAGTTGTAAATTTGGATCGCTGGTTCATAATAACAGATCGGCCTTTAGAGCGATTCATCGTGGATAATTTAGTGTATTTCATTTGTTGTGTTTTGGTACCTAATGCTGCAATCAATGGTGTGATTTTGTTGCTCACTATCTACGTTATGATATTTACATATTTTTCGAAGCATTGTCTTCCTGTGATTTTATTCGTTTATTTATTTATTTATTTATTGAAGAAAGTGTGGGGTGGCAGCTGGTTGCCAGATGCTTGCTATTCTTTGATTTGAATTGAATTTTTAATAGTGTATCTGAAAAATTTCCTATATAGCAGTTCTGTGCATCAAAATTTTTCATTACGCTGCTTCACAGTGAATGCAGTTTAATCTGATTTATTATCTGAATTATCATTATTATTTATTTATTTTTTCTAGTTTAAAGATTGACATTAATTCGTTTAATCCAGTAATACAGTTCACTTTCACAGTGATAATCCAGCAAACGAACCAAACTTAATTTTAGTATTCGCCCAAAATCGGTTGTTTTGGTTGACCATCTGAGCAGAAATTTTATTTTGCACTAAGTCAGATTATTATTTTAACCTTATTAACACACATGTCGAATGCCAACTAGCATAGCGCACACTGATTTGCACAATAATTTAATATTAAAAATAATTACTGGAAATATAAGTCACGTAATATAAAGACTTTTCCTGTTGATGGGAAGTAACTAGTGTAATAGTTTCTTAAGTGGAAAATAAACTAAACTTTTATACAACGTTCCTGTGACTCAGTTTGTGTTCAATAAGTCAACACTTTCGAATGTAGTTGTTTTTTTGTTGTGTGTTGATTTATTCATTTACTGAATTGCCAACAAGATAATATAGCATAATTGTGACACTTGGCGAGTTACGATAAAAGTGTGCAAGTTATTGTGCATTCATTATTAATTTTGTCATCTATAATTAGCTAGTTGTGATTTGTTGGATCTGTTTTTTCATACCTTTTTATTAGCTTTACTAGTTATGAGTGAGTGAGCTGGGAATTGAACGTATACTGTCATCTACTTCTACAATAGTTTATGAGAATGTAGATGGCAGTATAATCCAATGTACCAAAATAATAATTAATAATAATAATAATAAAGCAAGAACCGCATAAGTCCTCCACATAAATCAAAAATTGCATAAGTCCAATGTAAAAAAAAAAATTACATATATAAATAAATGAATCGGAAATTGCAGAAATCAAAAATGGAATTGCTCAAAACTCCCATAAATCGAATCAAGCAAAAATCGAAAATTAAATTTCCGAAAACATACATAAATTGAATTTCTATCAACGATCGCATATTTTAATTTGCATAAATCGAAACATGCAAAAATATAAAATGTATGTACTAACTACTAACAGTATATGAAGAGTATGCTTAACAAAGCATTTTCAATATACTTGTTGTTTATTTACACTTACTGAATTGCCAACAAGATAATATTATAGCATAGGGTTAATAGTGACACTTAGCAAATTATGATAAAAATGGGCGAGTTATTGTTTGCATTCATTTTTAATTTTGTCATCTTTAAATAGCTAGTTGCGATTCATTGGATCTGTATTTTGTTATGCTTTACAGTGCTGAACAGTTACTTGTTTGATACTGTCATGTCTTCCAATGTCAGGTAAACTATATATCGTTTGTTTGCTTGTTTGTTTCAGCATTAGTGAATGCTACTTCACCGTGAAAGGAGCTGCTCTTGTGCTGCCACAGAACGAATGCGTTCATGTGTATAGGAACCCCACCCATGGAGGTTAGCTTATCATTTTGTTTCTTTAAAAAAACGTAATGATTGCTCTGTTTTTTGTTGTTGTTGTTGGTTTTGTTTTCTTACGTAACAATAAATATTGAACTGTCATGTCTTTTCTATCTTCGTAGGTGACATTCAGCAACATTTGCAGTCTATGTTTTATTTATTGAGAGCTGAAGATACATTAAAAATGGTAACTATTTGTCTGAATCTTTGATCTAATGTTGCTAACGATAGGAGAATCAATTTTATGTACTTTATTTTCATGAATCGTGTGTTTTTTTTTAGGCTGTCAAGTTAGAAAGTATTCATTCGGATCGTATGAGATATTTGGTGGTCATATCATGTGGTGGTAGGCAGAAGACTGAAGAAAGCTGTCTGTTGGGAATTGATTGTAACAGCCATGCGACCATTGGAATGGTCTTACCTGTGTGGGCTGACACATGCATTACACTCGATGGTGACGGGTGAGTCAACCTTTTAAGATTTTTGAGCATGTACCCTATTACAAGAATATCTTTTCATTGAGGACTATAAATTCAATTGCGATTAAGCATTCGCTCGTTATACAGGGTTATTCGGAAGTTGTGGTGCAAAAGTAAAGTCAGATTTACCGACACTTAACAAAAAGTCATGACAAGAATGGGCATAATAACAACTGTCCAAGTTTCGCAAGCGCATCGCAAATGTTTAGACTAGGGTATTACTGGTGCCACGGCAGACTTTAGTGCGAAATGTTCTGCAGTAAATTCTGTCAAGGCTATGCAGATGCATCGTTTCAGTAGTCCAGTTTTATGACAAGCCTTGTGTTTTGGTTTCTGACAGACAATTTTACGCTGACATCAACAACACCCACATCGAACATTTGTGATGTGTGTGTGCGAAACGTTCCGTGACCATTCCTGTTGTAACCTTTTGTAAATGTTAGTTACTGTATTTTCGCAACTATAAGATGCATCTTATACAAAGTTTCAACACAAGGCACTCTCTCTCCAGTACATTCGTGGGCATTTTGTATAAATTACAATAAACTAGGCGCAACAAGAAATCATTATTTATTATATTACAGGTGGAATATACAAAAAAATAGACGAATGAGCGTGTTATTTGCAGTTTTCAGTTTCCTCCAGTGTCTTTATTACAAAACACATTACATCGGAGCCAATCGCAGCTTAAGTTTCATTGTTCAGTAAGCTGTTTGTTTGTTAGGTGTGTCTCATGTGTGAGTCTTGTAATCGGGTGCGTACTATATAATCCATTTTGTTCACTCAAACCCCTAAAAGTTGCATCTTTTATATTTGGGTGCGTCCTATAATTGAGTGTGTCTTATATTCGCGAAAATGCTGTAATTTATGAATAAATTGACTTGACTTTTGAATAATCTTGTATTTACTATTTACTTGTACTTGTAAGATGATAAAATACTACTTGTTTATGATGCAGAGGCTTTAGTGTGAGTTCGAGCGGTCGGCACCACATTTTTAAGCCCGTCTCTGTTCAAGCTATGTGGTAAGTCGCTTGATGTTATATTGCATTTTGTATGGAATATTTTTGTTTCCACTTTTTTATTTTAATTTATTTTTCTCATTTAAAGGTCTGCTCTTCAGACATTGCACAAGGCAAGTGCCAAAGCACACAATTGTAATTATTTTGAGGGAGGTGGAACACACGCCTGGATCGAATACTATGAGAATAGGATCAAATCCGATCGCTCGTGCCTTAACGAATGGTTTGTATATATCATAGTCAACCTGAACTGGTTGATATTGAATTTTGAACAAACTTCATTTTGAACTGATGGTTGTTTCTTTTTTACAGGCATGCGATGGACGATCTAATTTCTAAAAGGCCGCCTTCGCCTGGTTCATTGAGATCCAAGTATGATTTGTCTTAATTAGTTCTCAATGACAAAAGTAACTTTTTTGTGACAGGTTTGTTTGGGTTGTTTTTTTTTCATATTGACAGGCCAATGGAATGTGAAGCAACCGAATGTTTTATTCGTAGTAAACTGAAAGAGATTATGATGTCTGTCGATTTAGACGAAGTCACTAGCAAATACGTGCGTATACTGTAGTGAAAAGTCATAAATTTTGAAGGAGTTAATTATTTTATTTTTTATTTTTGGTTGAAATAATTTAATAGCTATTGCTTTTTATTTTTTTTTTCATGTTTTAGATTCGTGGACAATTAGAAGATAATTTAAACATGAATTTACACGAGTACAAAAGCTTTATTGACCAAGAGATGCTAGTCATTCTTGGTCAAATGGATGCAGCCACTGAAATTTTCGATTATCTCTTCCTGGGTTCTGAATGGAACGCGTCGAATTTGGAGGAACTTCAGCGAAATGGGTAAATAATGAAATGACATGGCTCGATGGTCGTTTTTACTTTTATCGTAAGGGGGGATATTTTTCATATTCGAAAAAACAAAAACAAAACAATCTTAACTTTATATCAAGGATTGGACAAATTCTCAACGTCACAAGAGAAATTGACAATTTCTTTCCTGGAATGTTTGAGTACCTGAACGTGAGGGTTTATGATGAAGATGGAACCGAGCTGTTGAGACATTGGGATAAAACTTACAAGTTTATTGAGAAGGCAAAGTAAGTAAAGCAACTTGCCATTATTATACAGGGTGTACAACAAATTATCTGACACATTTCCAAGTTATTATAAAATAAATACTAAGTTGGATAATTACAAACGGTTTGCTATGTCTGGTAGGAATGATAAGAAAACTCAAAATAACCATACTTTCAATATACAGTGGTACCTCGGTTTTCGAGTTCTGAAACGTTCGAAAACCAAAGTGCGGTTTTCCATAGAAAGTAATGTAAATCTGCAATTTGCCTTCTAACATATCGAGATGAATTTTTAAGCAAAGAAAAATAGGCCTATGACACGTTTATGCATCACCACGCCACACGTCAACCTTGGGACCATCTCTATTTTTATAAAACCTTTTTGAGTTTTCCTATCGGACATAGCAAACCGTTTGTGTAATTATCCAGTTTAATATTTAATAATATTTCGAAATGTGTCAGATAATTTATGTAATTGATTTATCCTAATTTGATAACCCTGTAATTGAAAACAATGAAAAGCCGTTCACTTGAGAAAGACAAAACACAGAATTTTTGTTCAATTTTGATAGAAAACAAGGCTCCAAAGTATTAGTCCACTGCAAAATGGGTGTTAGCAGGTCAGCGTCTGTGGTGAGCATTTAAATTATGGTTTTGAGGTTCCACAGCTCGAGGAATTATTATTTTTTTCTTCATTTAAATTCGATATATTTATAATTTTGCACAGGTCATAGCATATGCTATGAAAGCATACGGTTGGGATTTGCAGGCTGCGCTGGAATTTGTTAAAAATAAACGAAATTGCATTAAACCCAATACTGGGTTCATGAAACAGTTGGAAACATATCAGGGAATTTTGGATGCTAGGTACTTGAATATTTGCAGATATAACTTGTTTGTTTGGTTGTTTTTTTTTATGCTACTGTATTATGAAATTTTAACATAATGGTGAAATTATGAATTTGTAGCAAGCAACGCCATAATAAACTATGGAGATCGAAGTCGGAGACTGATTTGAAAAGCCCTCAGGATTCGCATCCCTCTTCGGAGAAACTCATGAATCCCGAACCTTCATCTCTACTTCACGAGAACATGTTCCTGGACGTGCCTGGCACCATTCATCGACCGAAGTCTTGGTCGCCCGAGGACAACATTGCAAATTTGCTATTCCCGAAACAGGATGATGTTGGTAAGTGAAACTTTCCGTCGTTCCAAAAAATTGGTTCAAGGCTTCCCCCCCCCCTCTTTAACGTGCAATTCTTGGTGTGGCAAGTCGAGAAATTTGTGCACAGGTGTCACGTCAACTTCTTGCTCAACCAGTTTTCATTGGTTGAGCAAGAAGACTTGTTGAGTTTGGCGAATCACTGTTCTGACGTCACAGTGATTCACAAATTGCTTGACTGTAATGCCAAAAATTGCATGTTACAGTGGGGGGGGGGGGTCTTTAGCTCTATGCTTATTCTTTCGCATTCTTTTGTCAGATCATTCTCGGAAGTCAGAAATCGGAAAAATCCGTTCTGTGACGGACCCTAGCATCCATGCTATAGTTGAAGCAAAAAATAAACACATGCTTCTTCCCGGTCGTAATGGCCAATCCTACAGTGTGTCGCCAAACAAGATTTTGCATCTGACCGTCGGGTCTTCAGCTGAGGATAAAGTGACATTTTCCATTGGTGATGGAGAAGATTCACCGGTGTACGAGTGCAGAAATCCTTTGCTCATAGAAGATGTGTGTGATAAAAACGTACTCATGCCTGTGAATCCACTGGAACGGGTGTCTTCGGTGAAGGATAGGATAAACGAACTGGAATTGCAGTTGGGTGCCGCCGATGGCAAGATGTCTAAAGATCAGCTCAATCTTCCCGAGCTGAGAGGATTAGTGCTGAATTTGGCAAACCAGTTCGAAGGAAGTTCCAAACCGAACACGCCTTCGCCAATTGACAATTTACCCCACGACGGCGACCTGTCACCTCTGCTTGCTGGCGATGCCAAAATGGGGATCGAACGGAATGAACCTGTCATATCACAAACAAAACCACCTGCCCCACGCCATCAAGCAGTTCTCGTCAAAACCGAAACCTCCGTTTCCGATGTGAAAACGCCCAAGACGGAAGAGTGGCATCAAAAGCAAGGGCCGTCCAGCGGTGGATCGATCGAGATGGTGAAGAAAATGGACGACCTGCTTATGAAAGTGAGAGTCAGTCCGTCGCCACCGTTCGACTCGACTTGTGCACCGAAAAGTGAAAACTTGTTGAGCAAAAAGTTTTCTTGCCAACCTCCATCGGAATTGGTGGGAGTGGTTTCATCACCCGAAATAAACGGTACCCCGCCCGTTGGAAAGAAGGCGCAGGTTAAAGAAACATTGCTTAAACAGAACACCGGTGTGGAACTCAAGGGTTCTTTGACGGGCGTAAGAAAGGACGATCCGTTTTCAGTTCACCTCGATAGGGTGTTTGACAGAGAAGAGGAGTTTGAGCAGAAAAACGACAACAGCGAGATCACCAGCGAACTTCCTTCTCGCCAGAGTTCTTGGGGTTCTTGCGACAGTGCCATAGTGATTCAGAGACCTGAACGAAAAGAATCACCGTCTCGCCAAAGTTCGTGGGGCTCGAGCGACAGCCACGGTGTGGATCTATCGCGGGAGGGATCCTGGAGCTCGGCCGATTGCTATCGCTATGCAAGGTCGACAACGCACCCAGCAAGTTTTGGGCAGTGCACCCTGTCAGTTCCTGATTCTCAGTATTCGAGTTCTGGGTTGGACTCCCACCCAGTGCCGTTTGCGTGCAGCAACCCAACGTTAAAACCAGATGTCCAATGTGCGAAAGCCAAAGACGAGGAAGTTGGTCAGGGCAACTTGAAGCGGACCAATTCTTTCGACGGTTCCCTGTTAGTGAATTTAGCTGCCAACAACAGCACGGATTTTGCAAAAATCAGCCCTTTGAGTCCAATCCAACGATCACAAAGTCTACGTACGGGCGGCAGGATGCAGTTGCCTCACCCTCTACCCAATCTGAAACTGCATACTCCTAGGCCTTACAAGAGTCCAGTTGAAAAGGAAGGCGCTACACAGCTCAGGGAAACAGCAGATGTGTATTTTTCCAAAATTCTACATTGTGCTAGCTTTCCTTCTCTGGCTCAGACTGCTGACAAGCAGACCTCATGCACTCGCGATCATTGTGTTTCACATCCCAACATCAGAACTTCTCCACCGTCTTCCGAAGCTGATCATCGTGATAAGTTGATCACCACCGTTGGCTTTGACTTGGGGCAGATCTTTCAAACACCATCATCCACCACAACATTGCATTTAACGGCTAGCGAAGAGCGCGACTCGAAAGGAACGTCTCCGTCGGACAGCAAAGACAGCGAAGCTGTGGTTGGCATCGTCAAACAACAGAAGAAAGTTCTAGAAAAGAAAATCGCCAGCAGTGTAAGTCCAGAACAGGCGACCGAAGATGACGACACGAGATGGCAAGACCCGACGCCCGGTCAGCCCGTTTTGCTAGGTTCATCTCCGGAACTAGATGAATCGAATTTAGGCAAAGTTAAAAGGCTGACTAAAGAGCTGGAATCGAAATCCACGGGGCCTGCGAAACAGGAATCGCCTGTCGTCGCTGCGAAACAGGAAGCGGAAACGGTTCCTGCCGCGCAACTGACCATCGAGAGGAGCCTTAGCTCGCCTGCAATGCAAGTTACCAACGATGCGAGCCGGACGAGCAGTTCTCTGGAGGAGAAATCGGTGAGAACGTTGGTAGGGAAATTCGAATCCAAGGACCGCCCGCGTCCTCGCTATCATTCGGAAAACGAAACGACGTTCAGAACTGCACTCGGTGACTCGGAGGATCCGATCACAGTGAGGTCGCTGGTGTCTCCTCGCGATAGTGCGCGCAAGTTCAGCCTCGAGATCGATTTGTCTTGCCGACAAGAACGAGGCCTAGCAACCCTCATCTTGCCTCGCTCTCCCTCTTTGCCTTTAGGGAACAAAAGCTTCTCCGACTTGGCCAAGAAAAACGAACGGAACGAGCGGAGAAGAGCGTCCGACTTGACCACTCCGGCGGTCAGAAACGTTTCGACCGGCGTGCCGAAACACTGCGAGGAGAAGACGATAGGTCCCCCGTGCACGAGAGTGAACGCTCCGACCCCCACGACGCGAGTGGCGACCTCGTCGAAGAGCAAGCCATTGATTTCCATGGTGGAACCGCCGCCGCCGCCACTGCCCATCATCCCACAACCGCCGCCACTGCCAGTGGGATCGGCGCCACGGAAAATGAGGAAGTTGCACGGAAAGACGCATCCGCTTAACAAACTCATGGTAGCAGCGAAGCAGAGACATCCCAGTACTCTGTACAACACGATGTGACAGTGGCCCCATCATTAGCGCTCACACGACCTCACTCTAGTGACCTATTTTTCATTGTACATATTTTTTGATGGATCATTTACTGGGTTAGCAATTGTGAGTTAAAATAGCAAGTCCTTTTTTATTTTACAGAAAAAAACGAAAGCTTTTTAAATTGTCTTATCATGTGGAGAGAGAAAAAAAGTCATGTTGAATGAAAATATATAGAATTTTATCGCAGTTTTAAAACAAAACAAAAATGTATATAACGGTGATGCTTAAGCGAACATTTTTTTTCAAAGATTATAATAACATGGTTCCCGCGTACTATGCCGCAGTATCTCTTCCTTTTTACTTTTTTTATGCCATGTGTCATGTCTTGTGTGTGAACGAGGCATAAAAAAACAGTTTTCTTTCAGTACAGCCTAGTCTTTTCTACACAAAAAGGGGGTGAATATAGCAGCAGCAGCAGCGTGGATGTTGCATTTAGGAATCTGTTATGAATGGGTATAAAACAAAAATATACTTTAAAAGGTAAAAATATTTAATTTGATTTGTAGTGCAAATGAGTCCATTCTACATTGTACGAGAATAAAAGCAGCAGAAGCAGCTGAATAATGTGAAAAAAAAACAACTAATATTTGTTATCGTTTAATATTCATAAAGAAATTGTTGCAGCTAGTGAGTGGTGTAGGGCAGGAAGCATGTTTCACACCTGTCACGATTTTGAGCTTCCTTAATCTGGCATTTTACAACCAAATGGTGTTTTTGTTTTTAGTACAACTAATCTGTGAAATGTTGATTTTGAATAGAAAATAAGGATTTGAAAATAATAATTTTGAGTTTTTTTTCGAATTTCAAACAAAACTATTAACGGACACTAGTATAATACTGGCTTGGATAAAACTTGTATTATTTTAATTATTCTCAATGTAGCCTAATTTAAATTTAAGGAAGTTTTTAAAATACAGCAAAGCTCAGATTGGTTGCCAGATTAGAGAAGCTCGATAGAAAGTTATTGATAAGGCAATTATAAATTATTTTCCGAATCTTGGGTATAAACAATGACAAGAAAAATTGTGATGCGATTTGAATCACAATACAGAAATGCAAAACGATGGTTTATAACGAAATAGACGCGTCCAGGTCTTTTTTTAAGTGTGAATTTTATTTAAAATTCTTGGTGAGAAACTCCGTAAAGTGCCATCCATACTAAGCAACAAGGTAATTGTCTATGTTTTCTGGAAAATTTTGGAATAACATTTAGTAATGCTATTTTTTAATGTATGAATATAGATAGGTTGCAAACACTTGTCTGGAAGCTTATGTAATTTGGATATAGCTAGCTAACTTATATCCAAATTACAGAAGCTTTCAGATAAGTGTCTGTAATTTATAGGATGATCTATGATATTTTTTATCTGAACAACAATAATAATAATAATAATCTGGTGTACTGGATTAGGAGTATGGAACTTCCCAAATGTTGGTACAGATACGTCTTTGGTGCAATCGTACATGAGTTCTACAAGTATTGCAATAATCCAACATTTATTTCACCAGCGTTTATCAGCTTTTCAATATAGATTTATAATTTTGCAAATGTATAGTCATTGCAAGTTTCTGGATTAGTTATTTTCCTATAATCGAGGATTATGAAATGCTGGTAGAAAGTTTGTGTTAATTTGTTTTTTAATAGTCATGTTCACTGATGTGCAAAGCTTTTTTATTTCAAAAAGTTGATAATCTTTTATCAACAAAAAAGAAAATTATATCAACTTCTGACTTTTCCGTTTACCGAGAGGCAACGCTAGTGGTTTGGATTTAAATAAAAGACAAAAGCGTATTAAATTAAGGTACTTTCCGGGTATAGCGGGGCCCGTCTGATGTTGCCATTTGCTTGTACTTGATTATGGGTTTATTTTGCAGGTTAGGTTAGAAAAACAAAATCGTACATTTAATACGTTTCTTTGGTTTTCTTAACCTAACCTGCAAAATGAAACCAAGTACAAGCAAATAGCAACATCAGACGGGCCCTGCTATAACCGGAAAGTATCTAAAAGTAGTGCTGCATTTTTTGACATATCAATAGATACTAGATTATGTTAGTTAAAAGAAACCACTAGCGCCTCATACGGTGCCTCTCGGCAAACAAATACCATTTTGGTTGTATTCTGTTTGATGATGATAACCAACAAAAAATGTTTAAAATTTGCTTTTATTTGCATACTTGAGGTTTTTTATTTTACTTTATTTAAAATTTTTGACAGCTGAAAAAAATGAATCTGGCACTACTGATGCCTGATGCGTTCATTTTGTACGCTTTAAATGCTTTCAGCGCGAAAACCGTCCAAAAACAGTCGATAACTTGTATAAGTGTCTATGTAACCTAAAAGAGATCGATTGTCTTTGGATGGTTTTTGCGCTAAAATTACTATAACAATGTTTAAACTGAACGCGCTGGTTGTTTGTTTTATTTGAGAGGGGGGGGGGAGGCAGGGGCGATGTAAAATAATGCAGCGAACGAACTGAAGAGGGCGCCGTCGTCCAACATCCTGGCACTCGAGAAGAAGCGGACATTTTCTACTTTTGCACCCGTTGTCATTGACGTACTTCTAGGTTCCAGTTTTTCTTTGTCAGTCGCCCCCCTTTTCATCGTTGCCTAGCCATGTTTTTCACGAAATCGTCGTGTCGTCAGTGTTGCTACGGCCGTCGTTGAAAAACCACCGTCGTCGCTCTTTTTGCTTGGGTCAACAATCTCCGTTGGCCGACCTGCAATCATCACCGTCATCATCATCATGTCCACGACCACCACACAGAAACAGCAGGATCCCTCGTCGAGGGAACCGACACCACCGTCGGATGAAGGTAAAAAAAAAAAACAAACAAAAAATAAATACCCCCCTCTTCTGACTTCGACATCTGCGTTTTCTTTTCCTACAAGCGCACACTTGCAAAGTAAAAGTTGTTGCGAAGTAGTTGGTGGAATGATCTAGGCTAAATTTTAGGGGGAGAAAAACACTACAGCTCACCACCAATGTTTCGTCAACACGATTTTTACTTGTTGGCGTCTCACTTCGTCACCAGGGATTTTGGTATTGTTTTTTTTTCCTTCTTCATCATTCTTCTCATGTATATAAATATTCGACTAGCATTCTCGTTTGGTGTATGAGATTGAATAAAATAGTGACGAAGATTGTACGAACCTTGTTGATATATACGTTGAGCCTAAGGTGTGCGTCGACTGGATGTTGTCAAGTAGTATGGAGCAGCCAAGTAAGGTGTCAAAAGGGTTAACACTCATGGATGAGCATCATCGAATATTTTTGTTATTAGTCGACGTTGAGGCATCTCGAGTGATAAGAAAACTATAGTTTTGTAGTTTAGATTGGGGGATTTCCATTGAATTCACTAATTAGTGATATCAATGTAAACAAGACACAAGCTGACTTGTTGTTTTTCGATTTTATTTTATTTTTTTTTATGACAAACAAGTTGGTATTTCAACATCGAATGACGGTTTCGTATTTGCTGGATGTCATTATTTTTGTTCCCTTCAGATGATCAGATATGCTAGTATGAGTGAATGTCTGGTTTTGGATGTGATATATCTTGAGTAACCAATATCACCTGAAAATGAGCGAATGTGCTCTCAGGTTAATTATTCAAATTTATTTATTTTTTGTACATTATCATACACATATTTTATTTTTATTCCCATCACCACCTAATATAAGCTGTTACATATGTTGGTTTTTTAATCGTAACTTTTTGGTTGGTGATCATTTATAATATTTTGAACTTTTGGCACTTGAATTCACGAATAAATATATCGGCCTACTTTATTACTAAATCATCTGAATTTGGCCAATAATATCAAAAATGACAATAGTTTTGAGTTTAGCTATACTGGTATAGGCATATCACGTTTGAAATTCAGCGTCGATTTTCAACGATTATTTACCCGGTCATTATCTCTCATCGTTGTATTTTATACGATACTATACTTACATTTAGGACGCATTGACTTATGTTCACAATGACATGTTGTTTCAGTTAACTATTATTGTTCTATTCGAAGTTGAAATTTTTGTGTGGTCTGGTAATGAAAGACCGATGACTGATGGTGAATTTGTTGTTCATTCCTTAGATGATAAACCATCTTCACCCTCTCTCGAAAACGACACGAGTAAAGAACCCACGGTAGTTGTAACAGAGCCAGAAAAAATGTTGCCTCAGTTCAGTTATACCAAAGTAAGTCGGTTTCGCTGTTGAAAAATGTTTAAAAGTTACGAGAGTGGTTATGGATACGTGCTGTATGTCTATCAGGTGGAATTGATGGAAATATCCTTAAGACCATTGGCAAAGAAACGACCAAGCTGCCTTGACCCGGCGTATGACAAGTGAGTATGGTCTTTTTTTGAGCATGTCACCCATTGAAATGATTGGACAGAACTTAACTTGAGTAAAAAAAATGCTAGTGCCCATGGATTGTGGGATCCTGAAAAATGGTTTCTCGGAAAACGTCGAGCAGAATCTCCATTGCAGGAGGACTCCAAACCCAAGCGCGAGAAGTCATCCGAATTGGAACGGGATTCTCTGTACTACAAACGCCGACTCTCTGGTGAGCTTGACATCACTTCGAGACAATCGTCTTTTGTCGGAATAGAACTTGCTAAATGGTTTGCTTACTGTTTGCAGATCCTAAAGAGAGAATAAAGGAAGAGCAAGATATTATTTTGAGTCCTCAGCGGCGTAGCTTTGGAACAGGGTGCCATGTTGCCCTTCAGTCGAATCGGCGACCCGAGTCGCCGTGTGATTTAAGGAACGACAGAGATAGGGATTTGTATCGGGATCCTGGACGGAGAATTGGCAGCGGGCGAATCATCTCCAGAGATCGCGATAACAGGCAAGACAGAGATTTCGGATTCCGTTCAGGCGAACGACGCGATCGCTTTGATCGAGACGATCGAGAGATCAGAATCGGTGGACGGTCCAATCGTGAATTTCCGGAACGTCGGGGCCGAGGTCGTCAGCAGCGCATTGAAGAGGAAGAAGAACCCGAATGGTTCAGCGGTGGTCCAACAAGTCAGTTGGAGACCATCGAACTTCATGGATTTGAAGATGCCGACAAAGACATGGGTGGTCGAGACGACTGGGATAGCAAAGGATCAAAGCGTTGGCGTCGTGGAAGTTCGAGAAAGAACAAGTCCATCATCGAAGAGAAGGATATTCCCGAAGAGGATGAGAAAGACGACGAAGCTCTTTTCAATCTTGCGAAAGGTACGAGTTTAAAACTTGCTTGGAAAGTCGATTTTTGGTAACCACTTACACACATTATACAATTTTTTTTTGCATTGTTTTGAAGAAAACTCGACTAAGAGTGCCAATGAAAAACTACAATCTGAAAGCACTGTTGGAGAAGCCAAAAGGACATCACCTCCATCAGATGGAGATGTCCTGAACTCGACCGAGTTTGACATGAACAAGATCTTTGAGCTCGAATCGTTACCATCTTTCATGCCAGTAAGTCCCATTCCATTTTGTTGCTCAACCGAGAAACTTGAGTATTCGCTGATGTATTGGATAGGGTTTAATTTTTTTATGGTGTTAGTGGAGCATTATCCATTATAATAATAATAATAATCATAATTGTGACTATTACAGAACGGTACACCGCCTGAATCAAGACGTGGAAGTCGGTTCAGTCAATGGTTCCGCGTGGAAAGCCCCACTATGATTTCAGATGGTGAGTTGATTTGCTTTGATCGAATTTAAACTGAGATATAAGATTTAAACAGGAAAAAGATGTGTTGGTCTGTTTTATGTTGAGAATTATCAACTTTGTTTGATTGTTTAGAAATTAACATTTCAGCTAGAAACAATAATGAAATGGCATTTGAACACACAAGTCCTGCTGGCACTCAAGAACAATCAAAAAGTATTTTGGTGGACTTGCTACGCAAGTCTCCTATCCAGTCTTCTGATCCTAAAGCCGATGGTAGCAAGAACAACAAATTGCAGGAATTGGGTAAATATCAAGTCAGGTTTTTATGTTTTTTATATCAGCTTCACTCGTGAGTTTGTGAGCAAGCTGGGAATCGAACGTATACTGCCATCTATATCGGAATATTCCTTACAGTCCAATGTCCTGGAAAAATGCATAAAATGAGAACCGCATAAGTTTTTTTGCAAAAAATCAAAAACCGCATTTAAGTCCCATGTAAAAAATAAATTGCATATATAAATAAATCGAAAATTGCAGAAATCAAAAATGGAATTACTCAAAACACGTATGCATTGAAACGTGCAGAATTCAAAAATGGATTCTTTGCGTTATGTACATACAGTACGTCTTGTTTATGACAGTATATGAAGAGTATGCTGAAAAATAATTTTAATGTATGTGTTTTTATTATTATTATTTAACGATGTAATTATGATTTAATAACATGCCTTTCATAATGAATTAATTTTTTATTTTTGGTATTGTAGTGATGAGTGGTCAAGCTCACAAGGTTCATGAAATTGAAGCCGAACTGAAGCAGTTGGTGCTTGGTAGTCGTCAGGTGGAGACTATGGTTAATGAACCGGCTCCAGTCACTCCACCTCCTCGAAATAACGAGGAAGATCTCACTGCATTTAAGAAACTTGTAAGGATTTTCACAACTTCTATTTCATCGAATGTCCGTCGTCGGTTTTGCTTTTAATAGAGAATTCATTCATTCTTGCAGTTGGCTCAGATTTCCGAAGGGCATGCTCAACCTGTTCAACAAGGATCAGGGGTCTATGAGGCCCGAGACAAAAATAGATTGCTACAGGAAAAAGATGTTCACGTGAGATCATAATATTCTCTGCGTAACTTGGAATCATGTTTGTTCATCGCCAGGACTTGTGAACAACGGAATTTTATTTTTTATTTCATTTAGATGAATCACCTGCATGAAACGAATGAGGTCCCATCTGGCATGGGAAATATGATGGCGAAAAATGCCAATCATATGAAAGTATTGAAAGATGCTCCCACTGAGCAAGACATTTTAGCAGGTATGTCTAATGTTTAACTTGTGCTGTGTTTATTTTACGGCTTACAGTGCTTGTTTTTCATTGCTGGAGTTGATTATATTTTGTTTTCCCAGGCAACATCAAAGGTCAGATGCCTGTTCATCCACAAGGAATACCGACCAGTACTTCCAATGCTGCTGCCGGGGCGACAACTTTTCCAGATTTCTTGATGAACTTCTTTCAGCAGCCTTCAAATCTCGCACCCATGCCTCAACAGCCTTCTATCCAGGACGATGCACTTTGCAAGTTCATGATGAACAATCCGAATCTACGACCAACCAGTCCCGCCTTTCAGGATCTTTTAGGCGGACAGCTGAAAAGACCAGACATCGGTGGTTACCAAACAGGTTCGTTCGTTGCGAAGGACATTCTTCAGACATTCGCAGTCTTCGGTTTTGTTGATGGTCCAAACTGAAAGGTGTAATTGTTGTTTGTGAACCCCAGGTGCTTCTAATAACCAGTCGGTGCGGTCACAAATTGGAGTGTCGTCATCCATATCTAACAAGCTGATGCAACAACAGCGTCAACATCAGCGAGAGATTCTTGCTTCCATTGTGAAGCAGCAACAACAGCAGCAGCAGCAGCTGCAGCAGGCAGCTGCGACTGCCGTCCAGCTTCAGCCACCCCCCATTCTCAACCAGCCTACAGTCCCGTCGCCTCCCGCTCCTCATTTGAATCGTGTTCTCAGTCCCAACGCCCAGTCGCCTCACGTGACTGATTCACTTGCTTCTCAACCAATCTTTCCGCAGGCTTCCACAAGGATTCCCTCGCCTCTGAGTGAGTTTTTAACATTATTTGTTTGTTTGCTTCTTTTTGTTCAACGTAACCCTCAATACATTAAGGTCTCCTGTCATGTCACACATAATTTTTGATGTGGCAAGTTTATGTTGTGCGTAGCTGAATTCAGTAGTCAACATTTCACAAATTGCTCGACTTGCCACATCAAGTAGTTCGCGTGACAGAAGCCTTTTAAATAATGTCATAATGCAGTTGGTCTTCATTCTTTTTAGTACTGTTTTGGTAACGTGTACGATACCGTATTTTTGCAATACAAGATGCAACTTTGAGGGGTTTTGAGTAAAAAATGAATTTTATAGGACAGCACAAATGAGATACACTTAAGAAACGGCCTACTGAGCAATGAAACTTGTTAAGCTGTGATTGGTTCTAATGTGTTTTGTAATAAAGAAAACAGGAGAATACTGAAGACCCCAAATAACACACATTCACATATTTGTTTGTTATATTCTACTGGAAATAGAGGTGCCATGCGTAAAATCTTGTATTAGATGCATCTTATATTCGCGAAAATGCGGTAGATAGATAACACTCGAACGATTATAAACAAGAATAAATAAAACTGCATAAATTTCAATTTTAAGATGGAGTGATCGTTTTTCCAAAATATAAGGTTTTAGTCATACTATTCAGACTTCAATATGTTTATTCAAACCTGTTGGTAACCTATTTGTACCACTGAATAAAAGAGAATGGGGAGCCAATGGAAAATGTAACATGGTGGCGAATAATGAAAATTCTGCGACTTCCATTCTCGTTTGATACCTGGTGCTTGTCAAAGCGACCTTTATAAAATTTGGATAAAAGGAGAACTGCATTGAATTTTTCCTCGAATTCATTCTGAAGCAGATGCAAAATAAATACAATTTATTATATTATTATTATTATTTTTTTTTGAAATCTGCAGTTTTTGGACAAACCCCTCCGCTTCTTTCTCACGCCCCTTCTCCCATTCATCCTGGCCAAGTTGGTGCAAGTATGGGGAACAGTCTTAATCCCAACTCCTTGCAAGTTTATGTGAGTACAATGCCATATTCATTCAAACGTTTCGAGTCGGTCATGAAGGGTCTAAAACAGTCGTTTTGCGCACGTAGAACCCTCAACTCATGCAGCGTGTTCCGTCACCCCAAGAATTGGTTTTGCACACACAACAAATCATGCAGAATGCACTCATTAAATCGAAGCTGGAAGAACAGAAGGAGAACTACAGGAAACGACAGGAAATGCAGCACAGGTGAATTAACATTAACCATCTGCTCGATCTTGGTGGTACAGTCAATCTCGATACTAAACTTGAACTGTTTTGTTAGGACTAGATCGCCAAATGTTCCCAACTTGAAAGTTAGCAATGAAAGTTCACCAACTAAAGTATGCTATTTAAAATCATGCGTTGGTGTAAATTGGCAAATTGCTGTTACTCGCTACATTATTTACTTTTCGATTCAGATGGCGGGATTGAGCACAACCATGGCTGCGTTTACGCCCACTTCTGTGATGCGTAAGATGCATGCTGAAAAAGACAAAGAGGGGGTTCCTAAGCTGGAAGGTGGCTTGCAGCATTCCTTTGCTGGGAAAAGTACAGGTGGGGACGCAGCTTGTCCATTTGTTTGTTTATCAATGTTGGATTGGGTGTTTTTTTGTTTCTCTCGGCACTTAACGCTACGCTTTGTTTTGCTTCGGTAGATCCCAAATTCATGATTCAACCGATGCAGCAGTCCTTGAAAACTTCGCTTTCGGCCAGCTGCGGAGTGAATTCGGTCTCCGACACATGTGATAAAATGCCACGACCATTGCATGGGCAGGGAATCATGCACAGTCAGGTTCCTCCAAGAAATGCGCCCATCACTTCTTCTGGACCAATGGGTCGACCCATCGTCAAAGGTACCCAAGGAGTTGGTGGAATTTCCACCATGGCGCCTAACAAGAATGCAGGTATGCCAATGTCGGTCCGGTGGTTCCGTCTATGGAAACTACATTATCACCATTTCCGTGTTAACCTCTGTTTTCAGGAGTTCCAAATTCAAAGATGAATACTTCTACTGTTCCTATGAATCTTGTGCAAAACAAAAGCACAGGACCTGGCATGAATGGCAACTTTGATGTGAACAAACTCCTCGAACATCAACGACTAGTGCAGGTACTGTTGTTGTCTGTAACTGGTGTGACACATGTTGCTTGTCAAATTGGGCTGGGGTTTGTTTGGCTTATTTTTTGTACTTTTATATTTAGCTTCACTTGTGAGTTTGTGAACTGGGAATTGAACATAGACTGCCATTCACAGTTGTTCATGAGCGTATATTGTATAGTCTAATGGAACGAAAAATGCATAAAACGAGAATCGCATAAGTCCTTTGCGTAAATAAAAAACCGCCTAAGTCCCCAGTGTAAAAAAAAATTTGCATATATAAATAAATAAATCGAAAATTGCAGAAATCCAAAAATGGAACTACTCAACGATTGCGTAAATTTAAATTCGCTTTGATCGAAACGTGCAGAAATCAAAAAATGGAATTAACTTAAAATAGGCATCAGTTTTAATTCGTGTAAATTGAAAAATGCAGAAATCTAAAATGGATCTAATTAATTTGTATTATGTATGTACATACAGTATATCTGTATATGACAGCGGGGGGTATATAGGGAGTTCTTAAAAAGTATTGTACCGTACTCGTTTTTCACTACAGTAGTCTCTCTCTAGTCCGACACGTCCAGTAATCCGACGCTGCAAGTAGCAGGTCGGGGCCTCGTGAAACTTGTCTTTAAATCAAAAAAACAAAAAACAAATTTCACGAATTCCTTGTGCAATGCAATGAAGATGATGGACTTAATAGCTAACTGCTGTGCATAGAGTTTTTTCTTGTTTTGTTACTTTGCACAGTACCCACCCTGTAATGATGTGGTTAGTTTTGCTAAGTTTGTGTATTAATGAACAGTGGAATTCAGTAATCCGACACCCGTTGGTCCAGTATACCTCCGATCAGAGAGATGCTCTGCTGTATATCATTTTACAATGTACTCGTTTTCACTATATCGTTTTTTATTTTTTGGATTTGCTAGAGGCAACTCAGTGTCTCTCCAATGCCAACACCATCCATGCCACCCACGTCGTTTCCTGTCCGAGGAGGAACCACAGCCATTCACCCAGGTATGAGGAATGCTCCCATGAACTTCACTCCAGCAAGCTTGCTAATGAGAGGTGTAGGTGTTCATGCCAACCAGGCTGCCCTGAGAGGTGAGAGTTCGGCTTCAACAATTATGGGTAGGAACAAAAATTAAATTTGCGGGCAGGAACAGATTGAAAAGGTGATACCTTGTTGTTTTTAATTGGCGTCGAATGCTTCGATTTCTCAGCTCGATATAATCACATGGCTATTCAGCAAGTCATCGACACTCATCGTCTCGGCATGAGTCAAGCCAACTCTTTACAGTCTTTGCAACTGGGGCCCTCGCCCGCACAACTTTCCAGCGTCACCCCTAACGTTCAGGGGTCGATGGTCGGTATGACGGGAGCGAAACCAGGTAAGCCATCGTTTGGAATTAATTTTTTTCTTTGCTACGATGACAAATTTGTGCGATTTTCGAAACGTTAACTTTCCAAGTTGAAATGTTTTCTGTATCTATTAGGTACCTGTTAAAATTTTAAGATTATTCAATTTATGGGGGGTTATGCATTGACATATTTCACCGAAAATATTTAACATGGTATTTAGTATGAGTGTAT
>JAQIWH010002066.1:0-26832 GCA_034695005.1 Cryptops parisi
TATGATTCAATAGAGGTTTATACACAGTGATTCACTTCACATATTCATTCACTATTATACATAGTCATTAACATTTTTGATGTAAGCATCTCGGTATCTGTCAAATGAGTTTTTTTCGGGAAGATGAGAGGTGGAATTTTTGTTATGTACAATTTAAACGTGAAAATTAGGTTGTGGAAATTGCAGAGGAAATTGTATCTTGCGTACTCTATCTAGACAAACTCGTGAAAATAAGGCGTGTCTTCACTTTCCAATCTTATCTTGATTGAAAATATCCTGTGTCGCGTAGTAAGAAAGACATTAATTTCCTTGAGTTTTGTTTGAAATTGAAAGGATGTGTGAAAAGTTTGGACGGGTTTTTATTTCCCATGCAGTGGAGGGTTCAGAGAAAATGGGTCAGTTTATATTATCTCCCCCCTCCCTTTCTTTGCTCTTATGTTTCATTTATAATATTTTTCTGACTAACATAAAATTCTGGGAAAAATTACTTTTCTACTATAGGCAAGTTGATTATACTATAAAATACTTTGTTACTGTATAATATTTTCTTTCAAATCGCTTTGTGTACTATTAATCTCAATTATTTGGTCACGATATTTTAATCGCCAATCTTTTCAACTTAACCAAACCTAAGGTAAGGTTAACTAACGTAAGCTTAACTAACGTAACCTTTAGGTAAGGTTAACTAACGTAACCTTACCTAAATTACTTTATCTAACTTAACTTATGTATATTTATATATCGATTCGCGATTAAAAGATTGGCGATTTAAAGATTGTAGCCAAACAATTGCGATTAAAACACCACACATCGTATAATATTCAAACCGATTTGCAACCGCTGAAAATAATTAATACCACTCACTCTAAAAATGTCAAGAATAAACAATTTCTCAACTACACATCATAAACTTTAAGTCTTATTATTTATTTTATTTTATTTTATTTGTATGCTCATTTGCTTTTAAATAATTATAATGTAAGATGTAAAGTTGGGTGAAATCGCAGCAGAAACTTGAGCCAATTTAAGTCATAGAAATTAAGCATACAATGCAATATGCTCATAGTATTAAATTCGTATGTTTTGAGACAAGTCGCTTAAATCATGATTTTCACACTTAGAAATGTATGTTAAATGTACGTGTACGAAGCTTCATATTCAAGCTTAGAATATACTAATGCATAGAATTCGCTGTTTATAAAACTATAGAACACTGTGTTATGTTTATTGAACACGCTAAAGAGAGATTATATTTTTTTTGGATTGTCAATATTTTTAATGTTAATCAACAATTGACTATTCGGACATCTCTAGTGCGTTTTGTACTACAGGTATATTGTAGCTAAATTGTTTTTCTAGGGACTATGTTGAAAAATATATTAAAAAAGCAGGATTTAAATACATTATCCCTATGGGGATTGAAAACATTTTTTTATATACGACAAGATCTTGAACACGTACTCACGTGTAAAAGCAAAATCGGGTGAACCACGTTTCTTATTAAATTATTTTGTGAGTAAGATTTTTTTTTGCACTTTTTACATATGCTTCTTTTGTAGTTCGATACATGTTCCACTTCCTTCCCCCCCCTCTTCTTTTAAAAAAAGCTACTTTCACTGTAAAGTTGAATTTTCATCTTGAATAGACACGCAGCAATGAGATTTCGTTTTATGTGTGGAACTACAGAAACTCGTTCGATCTGCAAATGCGCGTTAACTTCGTCCCATTACCAATCGGGCAAATCGTCGCCAAGACACCAGGAAATGCTTCTTGAAATGGGTCGTTGGGAATCTCGCAGTGGGACTTTTTACTGCAAGCAGGCGAAAATATGATCTTTTATTCACGTGCAACTTTTGGCTTTCTTTTTTCCTGTTTTTATCGGTTCCTACTAGAACTGGGAAGATGAGAAGCTCTTCGTCTCTGCGATGATGACGATTTTATGCGGATTTTCAGCGCTAGATAAGGAATTGATTCGCTTCAGTTTTAGAACCAAACCCGTGCAAGTTAAAGGCTTTTCGATGCAGCTATTTTGTGGAGGAAATGAGGTTATTTTCTGGTTTTATTGAGTCGCAAAGAATGGACAATGTAGGAAATATGAAAGAAAAAAATATAAAATGTATGAAGAAAAGAATAGGGAAAAGTGAAGGTGCTTTCAGAGTAAAGTGATAACTGAAGAACTGATTTTTCCGAAAGAAGTTCTGTGCAAAAAAATTCCTTTCATCTCAGTTTCATGTTTACACGATGAGTGTTTGTTCCTATCGGAACTCTTGGATATTGTAGTTATGTGAACTATTGGATAGGTCCGAATCTCACTAAACTATAATGTAAAGAATTTCATTTCAGACAGTTTATTTAAAAGTTTGATAGAATAAAATTTTCCGCAGAATATGTCTATGTTCAAAATTTCAGCCTTTTAGATCATCGAAAACTTACCAAAAAATAAGTACACTCAAAATGCTTTTTTAAGCATACGCTACTCTTTATATAGTCTACTGTCTTATACAGATATACTGTATGTGCATACATAATGCAAAAAATTTATTTTAGATTTCTGCACACTTCGATTTATGCGAATTAAAAATTTACGAAATCTTCGAGTGATTCGATATTTGATTTATGCGAGTTTTGAGTAATTTCATTCATTTTAATTTCGGCAATTTTTTATTTATTTAAACATACGATTTTTTCCACATTGGTTTTCGTTTTATGAGGGGTTTGATAGATTGGATTAGACTATACAGTATATTCTCATGAACGACAGTAGATGGCAGTATACGTTCAATTCCCAGATTGCTCACTCACAAACTCACAACTCACTCACAAAATTAAATTAATTTTATAATTGGCAATAAAATTGGTCGTTGTTGTTGTTTAAACTAACCTAAACTGGTGCTTATATCCCGTTTAGGTTAATTAAAAGAAAATCACCAATTAGTTCCATAGTTGCCAGTTACTGTAAGTTAATGAAGGTTTTTTCATTCAACTACGAAAAACAAAACTCAAGCATTCTACTACTTTGAAGAAAAAAAATACGTGGCTATTTGATAAGTGTTATTGGTTTATTAGTTTTACCTAAAACAAATTATTTTCATTTTTTAATTAAATTAGTCCAAAGCCTCAAGGAAACATTCCTTACTTGTTCCTCTCTTTTTTTTTGGTTTGTCTTTAATTAGAAATTTAAATTGTTAACTGCCAAAGCTGGAAGGTAGTATAGGCAGGAATTTTTACATGGGCATAAAAGTCACGTTAATTCGAAAAGTTAAAAGAAAATTAAACCTATAATTTGACGTTCATAATTTGACAATTTTGAGCTAACGTTGTTCACGTACCGTAGGTATATGGCCTTAAACCATTGCGATTTAATTCGCTATGTTGCTATAATTATTTCTAGCAACACGATAACATAGGTTACAATAAACTGCTGGAAGCCCATCAAATTATTAATAATTAGTTAATGAAGCCTTGAGAAATGTTTACATTTTTCTAGTTAACGCAGAGGAACTAATTAATTAAGCAAACCGTCAGTTTTGAAGAATCCATATCTATGTTTGTTTGTTTTGAACCTCTTTTATTGAACTTACTCTCAGGTTGAAATGGTTTAAAATTTGTTAGCTCTTTTTTGATGACCTACAAAGCTGAAATTTTGAACATAGGTGGGGGTTGTAAAATATTTTGTTGTATCAAATCTAGACGGTTCGATGACCAGTCAATTCTGAGATTTTGTCTAACTGAAGGGTTCGTTTTTCCTTGAAAAGTGTTTCTGACGATACATCTAATTTTAAACCACCACACATTGTTACACACAAAGATAAATAATTTTTTTATGTATTGTTTACACTATCTACAGTTTTTCACGTGAGCAGCCATTCATTGTTGAGAGTATAAAACCGACCCATCCAAATAAACACTTAACATATTTCAGCCAAAATATATTTTCATTTTCACGTGTTTGTATCAGTACTTACGAGGTTGTAAAACAGATTATCAAAAACGCAGTTTTTAACTTATTTTATTTGACTTAGTCTGAGGTCAACCTCAGACTAACCACTTCAAAGTGGTTCAACATCTTTCAGCTCTTTTTTCGGTAGGTTTCCAATGACCTACAGAGCTGAAATTTTGAACACATGCTGGGGTTGTGGAACCTGTTATTAAAGGATTATCAAATTTAAACGGATCGATGTGCAGTCAATTCTGACAACTTGTCACACGAAAAGTCCATCTTTCCACCACACATTGTTGTATGTAGACAAAGATGAATGCATGTTTTAATGTACAATTCACAACCTACAGTGTATTACACAAAAAAACCATACATTGTTAAGAGTATAAAACCGATCTATCTAAATGAACATTCAACATATTTCAGACAAAATATATTCCCACGTGTTTGTTTCGGTAATTAGTTTGTCGTCAAAAATGTTATCAAAAACACAATTTTTTTCAATTACTTGTTTCAAAATTGAAAACTGAATGCAGTAATTTATTTTTCTAAACTAAAAAGTACAAAATCCAGAAATTACTTTTCGTTTTAATCGAACCATTGCACTAGTCCTCCAAGTATAGTGAAACAAAAAATTCAGTTTGATTTGAAAATGAAATTGTGCTTTTGTTATTATTTACACTCGAGAAACATTACTTGTCATGGTGGCTTGTGAAGTAGTTAATTGGTTCGTTAGGGAATAAAATAAAAGAATTACAAGGAGATAAAAAAAGACGCACTTTCTGTGCGCTTGTCTCGTCGTTTTGAGTCAGCAACGTTCAACGAGTGCCCACCTCACTGGTGCAGAAATCCCTTTCTCATTACACTGTGAAGTCTGTCGATGTGTGGGCAGTAGACCTGAGCCTGCACATTCGAGTGAAAGTAACAAAGAAACCACCGTGTGACAGTTACGCCCTCAACAAGTAGAAGCTCCCATTAGTTAGACTAGCTTTTTCGTTTCCTAGGCCCAGTTTTTTCTTCTTCTTCTGCTGCTACTTTGGTTCGCTACTACTTGAAGTGAAAAGATTGATCGCAATTCCATTTTATGGTTAACAAATTGTAAGTCTCGTCAATTGTAAGTCAAGTTTTACAGTTATCGTGGTCGATGGGTCTTGTTCATGCGATGCATTAGATAAGCGTAAAAAAAAAGAAAAGGTTTTGTTATACGGAAGTGCTTTCTTGCGGTTAAATTGGTTTCGAAGCTGTACATTTTTACTGCAAGGCCTACTTGAGACCACTGAATCGAACGCAATTAGTGCGATTGGTACTTACCTTGGTGACATTTGTTTCAGTCTGTACAGTCAGTTACGCCGGGCTGTAAATGTTGTGGGTTTCTGTACTCTTGTTTAACCAATATCTTTTGTCTTAAACTTTTTATATCTCTATATTGAACTACATAAAACACCAAGTTGCTGTCTTCCCCCCCCCCCTTTCTGTGTGTGGAAGAATGTTTCCATGACAACAAGCAAAAACACGCTTATCACACTAGTGAAACCATAACACCACTTTGTTTACATGAGTGTAACTAAAGAATACAACATCGTCACATGATATAGCACGGGTTAGCCATACTAGTCATTATATGTCTTAAAATTTTTAACGACAAGTTACTCGTGTTTGCATTCATGTTGATGTGTTCTGATAATACGTGCATCCAACACTTTTTTATACGCTTTATATTAGCTTCACTTGTGAATTTGTTAGTTTGTGAGTGAGTGAGCTGGGAATTGAACCGTATAATACGGATAATACAGATATTCATGTGAATATGTTGTATAGTCTAATCACTCTAATGTACTAAAAATTGCATCAAGTAAGAACCGCATAAATCGAAAACCGCATCAGTAACAAAAATCGTAACGAAACTTGCAGAAATCGAAAATGGAATAACTCAAAACTCGCATAAATCGAATACCGGTATTGAATTTTTCAAAGATCGCATAAATCTAAATTCTCAAAAAGCGAAACTATTTAAAGCGTACTCTAAAAAATAATTTTTTAATGTACTTGTTATTTACGTTTTTTCAATTGGGCCACATTGAGTCAAATCGATTTTAGCATTGACTAATGTACAGTATAATGTTACGTTTAATTGTTAATAGTTTCGTTACATTCCTATGATAAAGTTCATATAAATTGTTGACAAGTTTTCAACTTTATACACAAAATTAAAATAGTAAGCCTATGTTATGTAGAATGTTATAGTATATTTAAAATGCACCAGTCGGAAGTTTTCAAGTTTTAAATATATCAAATCATGCATTTGTTTTTCGAAAGACCAAGGGACCATATTTATAAGCTTTGGTTTGATCAGAGATCGGATTTTGCACATGCGTGGTGATTGTTATTTCAAAATCCCAACGTTAAATCCACATCCAATTAGTGTGTTATTGTTTCTAACACTGGCGATCATGATTAGTGTTCGGATTTAACCACATCTGTAATAACAGTCACATACGCAAGTGCACACTCCACCAGACCGGAGCTTGGAAATATGTCCTCAACACCTACGATAATATAAATAACTAAGACGTAATGGTTCAATTACTTCTTCTTTCTAAGAAGTAATTATTGATCATCAGATATTTATAAAATTGTCTTTTCATGCATTTCATTAAATGCAATGAATTCATCATGAATAAACAATGTTTACCAGAGTTGAAATAACGTTTTTTTACTATGGGTATTGTTGTTGGATGGTCTCTCATCCTCTGGCTGAAAAATATTTATAATTATTATACTCACTTTATTTCGGATGAACTAAAATTTAAATAATCCGGAAGTTCAATGTATATACCCGGTTTAGGAAAAAGCCAACCACGTTGTACAAGTTAAAAAACGCAAACATTTAATAAATAATATGTATGTACAGTTTTAAGTTGAAACTTTTAACTTAAAGTCATTTGTTTGATTCATGACTATCTGCAGTATAGTGTCAATAATGTTACGAGAATGTATCAGTTTTTATATTGAAATGACAATACAGTATTTTACCCAATTCGGATAAGCCGGAAATTCAGATAATCGCGATTCGGATAATCGAGTTTTCAGTGAAAAAATAAGTTACTTGAAATTATCAAGTCGTTCCGATGACGATTAAATCGTCTTAAACCATACTTGAATTTAAGAAAACGATTGATTTTATGTATGTTTTGTCTACAGGGTTGCATGCTATTTCCATTGGTTCATAGTGCCGTGTAATTCTGTTTAATTGGTCCGGCAATATAATTCTTAGTTTATGACTAGATCACGTCTTAGTGGCTACATTGCAAACAAAAGTGCAAACAATTGAGTTAGTTTACTGTGGTTAGTTCACAAATATATGATTTATCTTTTTGCTATTATATATATTTTCGAATATAGACTTACAAATGTTCAAAGTCGTTACGGATTTTACGAATGTCCAAAGTAGTTTTGGCGACTGGTGTCATCAATATTCAAGAAGATAAACTCACAAATCCAATGGATCACGAATGTGGAAAAAACTTTGCAATTATTTCAACGTGAATAAGCCAACTGACGATTACACTCGCAAATGGGGCTTTTTGGGCTAGTTTTTCTATAAATAAATCCTAAAATCCGTAGGAAGACTGCAGTATGAAATTATTATGAAAAACAAATATAATTTACGATTATATCGCAACGCAACCACCCCCATCCCACTTTTCCACTTATGAGTCTCATTCGTGTTTATTTGTAGTGTTTGTCGTCCAGGTTCGGCTTAGATTGAGTAGAGTGGAATTGACTTCGTATGGTGTCACGCAGTTCATACAAGTGGTATAATGCACAATGATAAGCAGATATCAGGGGGAAGAAAAAGCAGTAACACCAAAAAGTTAATAGCAAAGGAAGGAAGTGGTGTCTCTCTAATCTGGAAGTTGTCAGGCTAGTACCAGTAGAAGAAGAAAGAAAAAACACAATGCTTGTTAGGTACATAAACTACGTCTCAGCTGTGCCTGTTGGTGCAGATAAAAACCAATCAAGCAACACACGGAACAGTTTTCTTTTTAGACGAATTGGACCACATATTGTCTGCCTTCATCGCCTACTCATCACACTACCATCGTTTTATCTCTTCCTTCCTCTTAATTAGCGACTGTCGACTCAGTCAGGTTTGTCCGTTGTTACTTTGCTAGATCAGCAAAGCACCAAGTGGTCCGAACAGACCACCAAATCTTCGACATTGCTAAACAAAAAAAGGCAAACTTTTTTCCAAAACTACTGTTTCTTCTAAAACAAATCAGTTTCTTTCAGTCTTGAAAGTTTTCCATGTTAACATTTCGATCGAAGAACCTTGAAGAAGTAGAATATGCTGCTAGATGACTGCGTTGTTGTTGTTGTTGTTGTTGTTGTGTCAAAATTGGTACAGGTCGTTTTTTTATATTAATATTTAATATCTGTTTTGCATGAAATGAGGTTTGGTGAAAGCTCTTTTCAGGTTGGTAAGAATTTTTTTTATTATATTTATCGATGATGATGATGGTTTGGTAGCTTCAATTTCATTACATGAAATCGATGAGCGAGAGTTCCACTTTTATACACATGGTGGAAGTCAAATGACTCTTTGAGAAGAAAACAACCACAGCTGCATCCGAAGTCACTGCCTTAGCAACGTTTCTTTAAATAAATAAATATAAAAAAAAAATAGTTGTTTTTCTATCCTTCGCTCTCGCTCTGGTTTTTAATACCTTAAAATTTCATCATTTTCATTGCTTTGTACGTACATTACTTGTACAAATTGCATGGACTGTGTGTGCAAACTAAAAGATTGTTTGTTCTCGTTTTTGGTTTAAAGGTGATAGTCACAGTGTTACGATGTTGCACTTTTTTTTTTGTATTTGTTCATTCATTTCTTCATTGGCGGGCCCGTTTTGTCCATGAGGGTCGCGGTGGGTAAGCCCATGAACGACTTTCCTCCAGTTTTTACAATCTTCCGCCGCAGCACAAATACCGGACCAATCCCCAAGAGAGACCCTCTCGCATTTGTTCACAAATTAAATCACAGAGTATTAATACTTTTCCAAGTAAAACATTTAGTGATCCCTCGTGTAACACCGTTAATCTGTTCCAGAAGGTCGGGTAGCTACATGATACGTTACATTTGTAGTAATTAAGTTATTGGTTACAAGAGCCAAATTATCACTTATCTCCTGTCGCACACGATTCTTAGTGTGGCGAGTCGAGCAATTTGTGCACAGTTGTGAGTGTGACGTTAGCTTCTTGCTTAACCATTTTTTCATTGTTTGCGCAAGAAGCCGACGTAACACTGCTCGACTTATCACGCCAAAGATCGACAGGGCCTTTAAACGTAATAATATCATACAAGATAAATACTGTATACTGTACAACTATTTTTACTTTTATTATACGCTTTATATTATAGCTTCACTCGTGAGTGACTTGTGACTTTGTGAGTTTGTCAGTGAGTGAACTGGTTAAACGTATAGACCTACTATACGTTCAATATACTGTCATCTACAGACGTTTATGATAATATACTGTGTAGTCCAATTGAACAAAAATCACCTAAAGTGAGAACCGATCAGTCAAATGTGACAAAATTGTACAAATCGAATAAAAAATTGCAGAAATCGAAAATGGAATTACTCGAAACTCGCATAAACAAAATTTATCACATCACTCAAAGATCGCGTTAGTCTAGATTCGCATAAATTGAAATTTCTCTTAAATCTAAATTCGCATAAAATGAAGCTATAAAGCGTATCCTTAAAATGTATTTTTAATGTACTTGTTTTAAAGAAACGTTGATATCTATACAACCAGGTAACTATTAAAGTTATTGTGGTTTATCCAAGTTTACCCCCCTGTAAAAGCAAGGTCTACTTTAAAAAAATAAATAACACCACGCGAAGTTTATTGGTTACCTGATATAAATTCTTGCTGACATTGACAAATCCGTTATAAAAAATTGTAACTGTCAGTTCTGTGCATACTAAATTATTCCACGTATGGCATAAAACAAAATTTTATTTTATAACATCAAATTTTTCTTACTATTCCTCTATTAAAATTCCTTTTTTTTTTCTTCAAAATTTGCTTAAAGGTTTTCTGTTATAGTATTCCGATATTGAGTTGAAAAACCAAGGACAAAATGGCAATGTACATTTTCCTGCAATGGCGAAATATTAAAAAGAGAAAGGTTTTTGAGGCTTTCTTACAGATCGTGTGCTGGAATAAAAGTTGGCGAAGAAGAGACAGGCTTCTGTCTTCATCGACCGCGGTGTTGGCGGTGCCTAAAAGTGTGGTGGTTTGTCGCTGTTGGTGAAAAGCAAGACAGCAAGCCAAGATGCTTCTCGCGCACCAAGTAGGGCGTAAGCACTCAACTCATCTCTTTGGATGGCGTTGCTCGCAGCTGCGTGCAAAACATGTAATGAGAAGCGAAAGCCCACTTGAAAAAGAAGCCTTTGGAACTGTTGTTCCAATGGCTCGTTGCAAATGGTCTTCGTGTTTGTTTTTTTTGTACCGTTTCTTCTTGCAAAACGAACCCGGATTCTTTGGATGAAATCTTATGCTGTTACTGATGGTGTCCAACAGTGGTGCTGGTTGTTGTTGCTGTAGGGTCTGACAGCTAATTATGCCAAAACATGCATAATGGTCAAGTAACTCGATACAACCATCTGCTGAAATTTTCAAATTGTCAACTAATGTTATTACCGCGTGATTAGTTTAGCTGGTATTGTTAGCTTTTCATAGGGGGGTGGGGAGGTAATAAAACAATCTTTTTTTCAGCACGCGGTTGTGGCTATTTGCTGATGAGCTTGTAGTGCTGTAATGTCAAATTTGGTTGTATAATATGTTGAATGCAATTAAAATATCCAATGAACTGCTTAAAATATCATATAAACATGAGCTATATGTCTGCTAAATAATAATAATGCATGTTCCCATCAATAATGACGGAACGAATTCCGGAAAAATATTCTGATGTACTCTGATTTGAGATTCTCTTTTACTTGTCGTATGCTCGTCAAAATGACCGGTGGGAGATGATTCAATTCATAAACGTGATTCATTGATTTAACTCATGTTGTCTCGCAACACTCATTAAAGTTAGTTTTTTATGTTTACGTACTTTATTTCATTAGTTACCGGTACTGCTTATATTTGTGTTTGTGTTGGTATGGTTACACATTTATTATGATATGGTATGGTTATTGGTTACGTTTGTTTTTAGTTTTCATGGAAACATTCTTGCACAGAAAGAGGCACAGAGGGAGAGAGAGAGAGAGAGAGACACTTGGCTTTTATATTGTTTAGTACTCATTTATGTTTACATTCACGTTATTATGGTGAAGTGGGTGCTTCAAAGTTTTCAAGAACGTTAAATCAGGTTCTAAGTTCTGTAAATGCTGAAATTCTGTTATAAATAAGTTTTAGTTCATTGTATATATCAGATTTGTTCCGGGGTCTGGTATTCTCACTTGGCATACACGGCAGATTAAATGACAATTAAAGGACTCCGAACAATACTATAAGCCACATTTTAAAAATTGTTTAGGAAGGCCGTTTTTCTGGTGAGAAACTCCATAGATACCTACCATGCGGATCAACAAGGCGATGCTCTATATTACGCTGCCATTTTCTGGAAATCTATGGAGTGGTAAAGTAACTAAAACTTTTTAGCTAGAGGGACAGTTGATATAAAACTGTCATTTTTGGAAAAAGTGTGGCTTATCATTATGTTGCCCGGAGCTCTTCAATTCATGGACTATATTGAAAGTCTTGTGTTTTTTATTTGGCGTTCTTGGTGCTTCTAAATCTATAGCTAAATTCCATTTTGTTCGTACGTTTAACACGGATTGGCCGTAACATTTCTTCTCTTCAAGAAATTACAAATGAAAACGAGGTTTGCACTACTGTATTTAAATTTTCCAGAAAATTATTATTTAAAAAAAAAACAATACTAGGAATTTTTTTACAAATTTATGTTGGACAAGTGCATATTAGACATTGCTCTTCTAGCATGTTGAGAAAAACCGTTCTTTGAATGATTCTTTTTTCTTGGGCTCCATTAATATTTTGGTCATTTGACACTGGCTCTGCCAAGTCTCAGCACTGAGACTAGGAGCTCGGGGTTCATGTCTGGTACCATAAGCTTGGAGTCAGACATCTTCTTTACCATCAGCAGTGTACATGTCCCTAGGGGGTATCATGCGAAAGATGACTATAGAGCCTTTGGCCCTTTGCATGGAAACTCCAAGGGCTTGGGTGAGAGGAAGGAAAGCTCCGTAATAAGGTCCTGGACAATCTTCGTAAACGAGGATGGGGTGACAATACTGTCGGAGAGAGAAGGAAATTGCCTAGAGCCGAGAAGAATAATGAAACGTGTCAGAGGGCTAGGACGTTAAGCGTAATTAAAACGAAGCATGTTACAGCATGATACACTGTTGGCCAAGGGGGTCATTTCCTAGGTATTTTAGGGAGTTGCAATGATAACGTTCTTTTTTTTATATTGAAGAAATGAAAAATCAACGTTGCATCTCATAAATGGAGCTACATTTAATATATTCCCATGTTAATAATAACGTGTTAATTATTCGCAGTGTGGTGGTAAAACAAATTTTGTCCAGTTTCATTAATTAGTATACCGGTACCGAGAAAATATGATCTCTATTTCTACATTATTATTATTATTACTATTACGAATGTAGACTATGTTCTTATTTTTGTATTATTATGAAATAGACGGGAATAGTATTATTTATTTAGTTTATATTGCTGTTGTGTCAAGTTATTTGTGCTTTCATTTTAGTTGTATATAGTAAGGTTTTGAATTTGGTTCCTGAGAGCGTTAATAAATGATAATAATAATAATAATAATAATAATAATAATAATAATAATAATAATAATAATAATAATAATAATAATAACGCTGTAAAGGCATTGAAAACGTAGATAATTTTAAATAGGCCATTTTTTGTCGTTATATGCGGGAAAATTCGCTCTTATGCGATTGTGTGAGGTGGTGCACAATGAACGCTTCTATAGCTGGTCTTTTCCTTCCACAATGTGTACCGAAAATTAATCTCTATCTTTTTCATTTGATCGAAACTTTGAGGTATTGATTTCAAATGTATGCGATTTTTCATAGAACGTGTTTCATAAACGTGTAAACATTCTATACAGAGTAGTAGGCCTAAAGCGTTTTTATACTTTTTATAATAAAGTAGCCCATTTGGAACTGCCCATTTTATGTCATAACGACCAATGTTCAAATTATTGTACTCACTTTAAATCAGGATTGAAACAGCTTATTTTGTTAGGATAAGTTTTTTTGTTTTTTTTTTGTAAACTTTGCTCATTTGAGCGCAAAATAAATTCAAATTCAAATTCAAATAATATCTTCACTTGTGAGTGAGCTGAGAATTGCACGTATACTGCCATCTACAGGCGTGTATGAAAATATACTGTATAGTCCAAATTACCAAAAACGCATAAAACCAGAACCGCAAAAAAATTTCGTATAACCGCATAAGTCTAGTGTAAAAAAATTTGATATGTAAGTGAATAAATGGAAAATTGCAGAAACCAAAAATGAAATTATTCAAAACTCGCATACATCGAATTACTCAACGATCGCATAAATATAAATTTGCATAAATCAAAATTCGCATAAACCAAAATTCGCATAAATCGAATCATGCAGAAATAAGAAATGGATTTTTTTGTATGTACATTGTATCTAAATAAATAACTTTATTGCGCTCTTAGATCAATCAGATATTTGCATATCTAATGGTATGCAAAAAGTAGGCATTTCAACGTACTTTTCATTACTTAGTTTGGTTTTATAACAATGCAATCTATAGTATTATATTATAAAAATCCATATTAAGAATGTTTATAATTTGGTATTACAATTTAATATGAGGATACCATGATATTACAAAACTTGCTAAGTTGCTGATTGCATGGTGAAAATTGATGATGCAAAAATATACGTTTACGTTTGAATTATCGTTTAATGGTAGTTGTAATGTTTGCTTAGGTATCATAATGGTGTCTTGTTTCTTGTTTGCCTTTGACATGTTAACCTTTGAAAGCTGAAAACAACAACGACAAGACGATTCAAGCTAATTAAACGTACAGCTTGTTTTGTAATCTACACAACTGACGTTGAGGATGAAATCAGGTAGAACTAACAACGAATATAACACACCTGTCACAATATTATATTGGAATATTTTCAGTTTAAATTATATAGGATTCATACAAAAAAAATGATATTATTAAAAAAGACAAATTATTATACGATGGAGGGATTTTGGTATCGATAGGAAAATTTGATTCATGAGTTCGTTTTAAACATGATAAATAACTTGCAGTTCAGATTTTTATTGCAGCCATCGTTTTTAATATCCTAACCAGTGATGCCGTGTCTTTTGCAGGTGACAGGTAAAATTGGAAAACGACGACAGGACCACGTGTGCCTTGACTTGCAGGATAAACTGAGGGTGAGTGCAATAAATATTTTTTTTTTTTGAAATGAGAGTCGATACATTTTGTCGGTGCCAAGTTAAATCGAAAAAAATAAAAACCAACGGAATTTATTTTTTATCATCGAAAATAACAAAAAAATATGTAATAATAAACTAAATGGAAAGTTTATCTGCTTGGCAAATTTTTGTATAGTAATTCACATCACATACGTGATGTTAATTACAGTGGACCTATGTGGGAAAATTAAATATAAATGTAGAAAAATTTATATACGTTATCGTTAAACGTTAAAAGTTGTCTAAAAATTTTTTAAAATTGATGATTATGAAAAAATTTAATGTTGACATGTTCGCAATATGGAATAATGTTTAAGTTATGTTTTGCATTCTATACATAGTTTATATAGTTAAAAACAAATACATTATAAAATACTTTTTGGTATTTTAATTTTAATTTTTAATTGTAAAAAAAAAAATCAGTGCCAAAATATGTCTCTATTTTAAACGGAAATGTTTCATATATTGTCTAAATATTTTGTAAAATTTTTTGTAGAGTTTGTCTTTATGAGGCGTAAAATTATAAAATAAAAAAAAAATTTAAAATACATTATAAAATACATTATGAAATACGCTTTATTTTCGATTTCTGCAATTTTCGATTCAATTTATGCGATTTTTTGTTACATTGAATTTACGCGGTTTTCGATTAATGTGGTTCTCAATTTATGCAATTTTTGGTACATTGGACTATACAGTATATTTTTTATAAACGCTTGTAGATGACAGTAGACGTTAAATTCTCAGCTCACGCACTCACAAAGTCACAAATTCTCAATTCCCAAGTGAAGCTAATATAATAATAAATAAATAAATAATAAAAATCGTGATAAAAATGACAAAAGTCAAGTACTTTTGCAGCATTTCACGACGTGCTGAAATTTTCGTTGCATCACACCATTTTCCAAACACAACACTGGAAATTGGTCGACACACTTGTGTCATTTCGTGTGTTTGTTTGTTCGTATTATAGTCGTTCGTTAATGATGTCCTTTTCGCTTCCTGTATTTTCTCGTTACTCAATCGTACTTCCCAACAGTCAATATATATAGGCTACGAGGTGTTTCGGTCTCTCTTGAATAGCCATTACACTACAGAATTTCCCTGACGAAACGAGGGAGTAAATAAAAATTTCATAATGTTGACACACTCTCGACCAGACTGGTTTGCTTTGCTACAAAATCACAAGACGAAAGCAAATGTTGTTCCTCGCCTATTTTGCTGCCTGACGAACTTGCTTCACGTTTCTCCGCTTTTGTCTTGTATGCGTGATTCGATTAAGCCATTTTGAATCGAGTAAGTTTCCTTTTCAGTTTGAAATGGATTAGACTTGGAATGGGTTGACATTTTTCGCCAAGTGCATTTTATTAAAACGAGTGAAGCGACAATGCTTTGTCTTTAGACTTGCGTGGCGGCAACAAAAGATTTTTCAAGTTAAGCGTGGTTTCTTTCAAAAGCAATTATAGCTTTACGAGAACGTAAAATCGATGCTTTGTTCCTTCCTTCCTTTCTCAGACACTGTTTTTTTTTATATGTATATTTTTTTATTCAAACATGGTTAGAATGCGTGGTTTTAAAACTGGCGATTGCTGATACAGCAGGTGAAAATTGTGTAACGTTCGTCTCATCATTTTTCCCTGACACTGCATTTGGGATGAAACATGTAAGATTTATGTTGCGTTAAAGCTAAGAGTATGTGGCTGGTGTTCAAAAATTAGTGACCGATGATCTTGTGTAGAGAAAATGTTGAATGAAAGGGCTTCGGACAATATAGTGATAAACCACACTTTTTCCAAAATTTATATCAAACTGTCCCTCAATACTGTCTACTTTTTTTTTAGAACGATTTCAACTTTTTAACCTCTTTTATTTAACTTACTTGAGGTCAAAGTAGTTCAACATCTTTGAGCTCTTTTTTTGGCAGGTTCTCAATGACCTGTAGAGCTGAAATTTTGAAGCTAGGGGGCTGGCTAATGGAATATTTTGTTGTATCAAATTTAAAAAGATCAATGTCCAGTCAATTTTGAGATTTTTTTCACACGAAGAGTCCATTTTTTTCTCGAAAAGTGTTTGCTGACGATATACCTACATTCTAAGCCACCACTCATTGTTGTACACAACTATAACTGCTTTTTTCTTATACTGTGTATCGTTTACTGCTTACTTATAGTGTATTACCTCATTACGTGAGCAGCCATTCATTCTGAAAGTACAAAATTGATCCATTTAAATAAACACTTAACATAATTTCAGCCAAAAATATGTTCGTTTCTGTAATTACGAGGTTGTAAGAGATTCTCAACAATGCATTTTTTGCAAAAATTCAGAAACTTTCCGGCAATTTTCATTACTTGTTTATAATCTAGTGAAAAGTCTTTATTCCAATGTTGCATCACCTTTATTAAATTTCGTCAAGGGTATACCTATCCTGTACATTTGGAGTTTTGTAGACAAAAATGCAGTTCAGTTACAATAATTTTTTTTCTTCTTTTCTCCTGCAAAGAAAAACCGAAATTTTATACAAGACTTCTGCACAGAAAGACAGTAAAAAGAAAATACCGTTCATTTTTTGCCGAAGACAAGAGTCTGGTTCTTCGATAGAATCGTTCGTGCTTCAGACTGATATTACGTGACTTGTTGTTTTTCACCAGCCAGCAAGTCATGTGCCGACCTTTGTAAAAGACCTTTCGTGAAGAATCTCCATGAGTTTACTTTTTCGCTACTGCGAAAGCTGAAACAGCTAACCATATCGATCAGATGCCTTTTCACGTTTCCTGTTCCTTCGTTTTCTTTTTATTTTTATTTTTTATTCCATTTTCCTTTTTTTTTACTTTGTACTCCTTTCTCCAATTTTTCTCTTTCTGCGTTATAAGCTTTTTTTATACTTCTTTCAATATATACAAGCTGATGCAATACCATGAAGGGGGACATTGTGAAGGAAGAATGTACCACCAGCAGTTCTGGTATTTTTATTTTTTTTGGCAAAACTCATAGATCAGGTGGATCGAGAAAAGTTTTTATTACGGACCCGTAGAGATTAAGTCAAATGTTTCCAGAATTTGCTGGTTCGCCTTTAAGAAAATGATGTTACTTCTTTTCCAGCAGTTTTGGTGGCACTGGTGGGTGGTGGTGGTGGAGTTTATGGAGGTGTCGTAGAAGGGTTGTTTAAAGGTCAGGTTGTTGAGGATAAATGCGTGTTAGTTGCACATTGCTGGGAGGTTATAAATTGTACCGAACTTAGGGATTGAAGTTGTTGTTGTTGTAGTGGTAGTGGTGGACTTGGATTTCTTTTTTAAAGGCAGATGAGTGCATTTAGAATCGTACAGCTGGAAGCGAGTATCGCTAGCTAGCTACTGGTACCATGTGCTAAAGTGAATTTGTTTCGAAGTTCGTAACGGGGAGATGAGATTTGCAACACTTTTCACAGCTGGACAGGATTGCAGTTCATAAAGCTGCTTAGTTGTCCACAACTGCGCAAAGTGCTTGTTATATATCACACATATCCTAACTACGAAATGTTTGAAATGTCATGTTAATGATCACGACATTTCCATTGTGAATTGCATTCCAATAATAATGAGATATAGTGAACTGTTTTCGTTTTATACATTACAATGAAACTTTTATATTTGTCAGCCCCCTATATTTGTCGAATCCAATATAGGCCTACGTCACATTTGTTTGGAAAAATAATATCCCGTTATTCGTCCAAAAATCCAATATTCGTCACTAAAGCCTCTTGGCAGTTGATGCGCCTCTAAAAACCTAAATAACTAATAACTAACTTCGTTACTAAAAAGTCAGTCAAAGTTACAAAAAGTCATTGCTTAAACATTAGCTATTTCTAAGTTAAACAACTCTGTTTATTGTATTCTTTAAATACACTATGACTTGCTGCAAACGGTGTAAATACACTTACTGCTTGCAAGCGGAATTCTTGAATAAATTAATTTTCAAGATGATGTTGAGCTTATAACATGTTTTGGGAATCTATAAACAATTCTTACTCTTTTTTTGTTACTAACACTTTTTAGTACCATTGTCATATGTATGCCGAAATTATAAGATTCTGAATATATGAATCTGTACTCTGTAGTAAATATTGACGTTTGAAATTTTGTTTCATACAATTGAATTGTTAGTTTTGAATCGTTACATAATGCAAAAAAAAATACCGATCACACTGAATTACATACCCACACAAACAAACAGTTGATGAAAATACATAAAAAACCTTGCCATTTAATACGTTAATAGCATTGATGGAATTATGTTTATGCTAAAACACTGTCGTCAAACAGTGGTCTTTATTTCAAACTGGTAAACTGCAAGGCTGTATATCGATTCGACCTGTTTACTAGAACAGTAGTTTTTCAAATTTAAATTAATGCGAATTTAAGTTTATGCGATATTTGAATAATTCAATATTCGATTTATGCAAATTTTGAGTAATTTATTTTTTTAATTCCTGCAATTTTTTATTTGTTTTATGCGATTTTTTGTTACATTGGACTTACATTGGCAGTTTTCAATTTATCGTGATGAACTTATGTGGTTTCGCTTTATGCGTTTTTAGTACTATACATTGGACTGTACAGTATATTTTAATAAACTTATGTATATGACAGTATACGTTCAATTCTCAGCTCACTCACAAATTCACTCACTCATGAGTGAAGCCATTATAAAGAGTTTAATCACACAAAATACCAAGCAAAGTACGCTAAAACTAAGTTAAGTGTTCTGGTGACAAGAAGTCGATCAATGTGATGTCAACGATTGTAGGTGAACTGTTGTTGAGCTTATAAGAGATGAGATCACCTCTCCCTCTACCGTCTGGTGCTCTTTTGCATTCAGTCGGTACAGTTGCGTGGGAAGATTAAGTAATGAACTTAAAGCTACATTGAAATTCGGCAAAAGGGTTTAATCTAATTAATAAAATCGCTCAGGAATCGAGTATGCAAACTTCACAACAACATGTCATGCTTTCGGACATGACATCTTTCACACTTTCCGAAGGGGACCAGTTTTGGCGCAGCGATAAGATCCTATCCTCTGTATCCCCGATGTAGGTAGGATTGATTCGATTTCCATTAATCGATTAACTATTCCCTGCCGTAATCCCGCAACACGGCCTGCCAAAGGGATAGGAAGATTTATTCCATTATGCAAAGCAAATCAATTCGGTAAAAGAACTTTTATTGGTGGTTCCGAATTACAAGGCCTCCTGCCCGTTATCAGTCATGTACAGTACGCTTTAATACCTTTATCTTCTCCTGACCAAGCCGTTAGGTATACATAATGATCCGTTTTTAGGTTAAATTTGTGAAGAACATTGCAGTTTCGCGCTTCTATTATATATCATATAAAAACATGACATGATTTTCATTACAGGTGTACACTAGTTAAAAGATTTTATTGTACTAGTGAAACGACTGCATTGATACTAAAATAGGCATAAATCTAGTATTAAAAAGTACACATTGCAAGTGACAATAAATGGTGCAATTTTTAAAACAGTTATTAGCAAAAACAACGTTTTTTGAACATCTTGAACTGAATTGTGTTAAGTGTTTATTTGGATGGATGTGTTATATATTTTCAACAATGAATGGCTGCTCACGTAACAAATTGTAGGTAGTTAACTATACATCAAATAAATGCAATTTTCTTTGTGTACAACAATGTTGTAGTCATGTAGTGGCTTAAAGTATAGATATATCGTCAGCAACACTCTTCGAGGGCAATAGGTACCCTTCGTGTGACAAAATCTTGGAATTAACGGAACGTCAATCGGTCTAAATTTGATGCAAGAGAATTTTAATCAACCCAAGCCTGCGTTCAAAATTTCAGTTTTGTAGGTCAGCGGGAACCTACCTAAAAAACGACTCAAACAACCATTTCAATGCTAAGTTAAATAAACGATTAAACAAGTAATACAAAAACTAAGTTTTTGACTTATTTTACAATCGCGTAATTATTGAAACAAACGCGTGGAAATATATTTTTAGCTGAAATATATTAAGTGTTTATTTGGATGAATCGGTTTTGTACTCTCAATAATGAATGATTGCTCACGTATATACATAAAAAATTATACACACTACTGTATATACATATAAAAACTATATACATAAAAAAGCATGTATCTCTGTGTACAACAACATGTGGTGGCTTAAATGTAGCAATGGTATATCGTCAGAAACACTTTTTGAGGAAAAACGGATCTTTCGTGTGACAAAATTTCAGAATTGACTGGACATGATCCTTCTAAATTTGATACAATTTGTCATAAAAATGTTCTACAACTTTAGACTATGTTTAAAATTTCAGTCTTGTAGGTCATCGAAAACCCACCAAAAAAAGAGCTCGAAAATGTTGAACCATTTCAACCTCAGAATAAGCTAAAATAAAAGAGGTAAAAATGATAAAAATCTGCTAAAATTGTAAAATTAATGAAACTTTTTATTCAATTTTTATTTCTACAATTGTCATCGATCAATGTCATATAAAAATATTGTAAATAATTACTTTGAATCTTTTTTTTTTGTTCGATATAATTGATATAATTTAATAGCTAACAGTGCGTGTTTTTCAGTAACCAAATGAGATTTCATCGACGATTAAACGGTACAATATGTGCAGAAAAAATTTGCGCAATTTTTTTTTGTCATATTAATCATATGCTTCGACATTTTCAATTCCCATTATCTGTAAAAAAAAAAAAATGTAACGATGAGACGTTTTTCGGAAACTAATGAGTACATTTTGTTATTTTTAGCATTGGATACATTAATGTTAAAATATGTTGCAAAAAAAAACAAACAAACTTATCAAAAGTTATTAAGGTGTTTTCTCTTCCATGATTTCATTTTTCATCAATGTTAGATGATCTGAACAAAAAAAAATCCACTTTCTCAAATCTCGTTTGCAGAAAGTCAATGGAGTGTTTAAATCCCACTTAAGGGTGTTTAATACAATTTGCAGCCTAATTAATTTTTCGGCGCCGTTAACAAGCTGATGTAATTTTTAAAGTTGTTCAAAGATATTTCATGCTCGGGGCTAAGGAATCCACAGGCAAAGTTTCGTCTGCTTTATCGTTCATCTAAGAAAATGATCATGTTTTTTTCACAGATTGTAACATAAATTAAATTTTTTTTTATATATAAATGTTGTATAAATTTTATTACCAGGGATAAATTTCACTACAACCAAGTACAGTATAAACTATTCAATGACCAGGTACAAAAAATATACTATGATCAAATATGGAACAAGTACAGTACATTAAAAATGGATTTTAAGGATATGTTTTAATTATAGTTTTCCTTCATGCGAATTTAGATTTGTGCGATCGTTGAGTTATTCGATATTCGATTTATGCGAGTTTTGAGTATAATTCAATTTTTGATTTTTGCAATTTTCTATTCTAATTGTATCATTTTTGTTAAATTAAACTTATGCGGTCTTCGATTTATGAGGTTCTCACTTTATGCGATTTTTGGGGCATTGGATTATACAGTATAGTATCATAAACGTCTGTAGATACTAGTATACGTTCAATTCTCAGGTCACTCACAAGTGAAGTTAATATAAAGCGTATAAAAATACTATGACCAAGTATAAATTATGCTATAGCCAAGAATAAAAATATACTATGACGTAGTACTTTAAAATATATTACGACGAATTATAACGTACTGTGTATTATGACCAACTGTTTATATGATATACTACGACCAAGTACGTATAAAGAATAGTATGAAGAACTAATGTATAAGTTTTGCTATAATCAAGTACAGAATAAAATATTCTATGAAAAAGTATAAAATGATTTGATAAGGTCAAATAAAAATCAATTGAACCGCCTGGTGTAAAAGCAGTAACATTTTTGTCAAAAATGAGTTAAAAGTATTATCTGCAAAGATAATTAGTGCAAAAAAGTGTGACCCATAAATAGCAATAATTTAGCCCAAAAACACCAATGTAAGTTCAGAGCTTTAAACGTAGTTTTCTCGAAATAGTTGAAATGTCACCTTTTTTTGTCTTTGCTTTGGATTTATTTGTTTCACTTTGTAGTTACAAGATTATTTTACGAGCACAACATAATCTAGATATCAATGTTCACTATGTACTTTTCTGAGGTAGCATAGCGTGAGGTGGGGCAATGAAGATGGGGGAAAAAAAACAAAACAAACACGGTAGTAGCAGGAGCATATCAGTTGTGGCAATATTTGTAAAAGGCAGTCGATAAACCAAACTTTGGACTCTTGCGTAAACCCGAATAGATTATTTTTTTTTTCATATATATACATATACATCTTTCAAAAAAGTTAAGACGTTGAGCACATCAACTCCCATAGTCCCCATGTTGGATTTTAAGTCGAGAAGAAACGAGTGCAAGAAAAACTCAGGAACTTGGAACAAGAAGATGAAGAAGAAAAACACAAAACAGAAAAAAAAGATAATGGGTGTCGGGAATTAATTCGAGAAGGAATTGACATTGCTACATTTAGCCGAATTGCAAGCATCAGGGTTTGGAGAGAAAGAGAGAGAGAGAGCGAGAGGGGGGCTTAATGAGTCGCAGGTAATTAAGTTCTCTAAGAGAAGAAGAGTGGAAATTAGCTTGCTTCCATTCTCTAGACTCCCACTGGAACTTGGAGCGTTTCTGCCAGCCCTATAACAGTGATAGGGACTAACTGTTGCCAAGTAGTAGTGGAGGAGATGTTTATAGGCGAGAAGAGAGTCGCGAGATGGGGCGCAGTAGCGTAACTATAGCATGATGCATTTACCAGTTATTGTTGCTCTAGCGCTCCGTGATTGGGTACGAGGTTTGGACTGCGAGATAACAAAGGTAGTGAACATAATTTTTCCCCCAGTCCAGTTTTGTCGCTTACTATTACTGTTACTGCTCATGACTCATGATGGTTGGAGAAATACATCAATTTCACGTAAACGGATGTGAAACAGTATCACGCATGAAACAGGGAAGGTTGTGTGTTTTATCGCAAATTAGACCTGTATGGCTTTGCTTTGCTGCGATATCCGGATATGCTTCGATTTAGTACAGGGTTTCGTGTGTGAAAGTTTCGAGTGTGAAATGATAAGCCGGTGTTTGAAACGACATTATTTGGTTACTATCGCAGTAAAAAATGTATTTTATGTGAAATTGAATGATACATCAAGCTGTTTATTAGATATCAAATGTGAAAAATATCGTGTTTTTTTTTATTGTTTGGAAAAACATTAAATTTAGCTTCCATAAATGTTTGTCCATAATTCTAGTTTTTTAATTTTTATAGTGTTTGATTTTAAAATTTAATCATGTCTTCATAATCTGGTATCTTTTGAATATTTTTTTGAAATTGTTTCGAATCAAAATGGATTCAATAGTACGAGAACATACAACAATATAATTCACACACAAATACATAACTAAAGCGATATACAGTATGATGGAATAAATCATAAAAACAAAAATATATATATGTTGGTATATTATATACCAACATATATATATATTTGTTTATATATACCGTATATATAAACAAATCACAATGTTAATACATATTTGTATAATAATCCTTACCAGTAACTATAAAGTCTTACCAGTACTTTTCCGCTAACTGAGATTGTCGTTGGTGGCGTTAGTGGTTACAGACATTTATATTATTCGACGTGACTAATTGCTTCTTTTATTGTTACAACCTAAAGTTGTATTAATTTAATTTTTATTTAACTTGGGTTGACCGTTGTGTATGTGTGCGCGCGCGATTCAATATCCTTGCGGTCTATTTTGGTCAACTTTCCGATATCCCAGAAAGCAGAAATTTTAAACAAAAACACAGTCTGCGGTACATTTGATTCTGCTAAATTTTGACGGATTAATGTCCATTTCGGGAAAATGACATATAAAGGTGAATTTTTTTCGTGGAGTGTTGCTGATGCTAACAACCTCAAGCATTGTTAAGCCAAATCAAGCATTGTTATAAATGAACATACATCATCATCATCATCGTTATATTTTCGGGCCCGCTTGTCCGGCGAACCGCCGGGGTCGCGGTAGGTAAGCCCACACAGCACGGACCACCTTCTCGTCCGATCCTCCGCCGCAACACAAACATCGACCCAGCTCTTGAGAGAAACCCTTCACAGACTTTGAAAAGCTGGACATACATACATAAATCATATTTTATAATATGATTTACTACATAGGCCTGCAGTTTATCGGAGCAATCTTTCATTGTTGTGGATCCATTGGATTAAACACTTAACACAAATCAACAAAAATATCCACAAATATAGTTTGTTTCAAATACTTTTAAAATTTGATTTGAAAACAAAAGCACAGTATCAAACCAGGTTAAAAAATTGTACTGAAGTTTTTTTCTATTACTTGTTTTTAACTGACTTAAACTGAGATCTTTACCCACAATCACCAGGTCAGCTTAGTCAAAAATAATGAAATGGTTATAGCCACCAACGCCACTAACGGCAATCTCAGTTAACGGAAAGTGTCGAAAAGTACCGGTATTATAAGCATGCATACTATTTCTTTGAAATTATTTATATACTGTTAATTACAATGGTTTCACTTAACGTTAATTTCAGTTAAATTCGTGGTTTTTAGGAACCTAACCACGACGTTAAGTGAGGACGTGCTGTACTGTAAACTACATCTAACGATGCTGAGATTAAATTTCATCGCATGCATAATTATAAATACTGTATGTTTAATTATGTTTCACTGTTTAATTATATAGATGTTAATTTTTCGACAATTAGTATATAATTCGTATCGTAACGTGGTTATACTAATGACAGTGTATTCGTTCAACGGTGACAAATTTCGATAAACCATGTGAAAATTTTCATGTGCAGTACATTATAAAATCTGAAAACTAGACATTGCGCACTTCATCTTAAACTGATTACTAGTACTAAAAAATGAAAAAATTAAAAATAACGCTAAAATTCACGTTTTTAATGAAACTGGTATACAGTAGCACTTAATTCTTATCTATGCTTGGTATTGAAAATCAGCTATAAACGTTCCAGTGTACACAATTTATACAGTAAAAATATTTCATTCTTCATTCGGGGACACTAAACAAGGCAAACAATAACACGCTTTCTAATGAACGATGAAGTCGCTTTAACAGCAGCTAAATGTCGAAAAACATGATCTTTGCTCCACAAATTCTCATCAACACGCTGTTTTGGTTACCGAAACGTTGCTTGGATTTCTCCTGAAAAGATTTCAATCATAGCGAACGAAAAGGTCATCTCATCCGTTCATCTCTCGTCCGTCAATGGACTTTCATTACTTTTTTTTAGCCTTTTAATAAGTGACGACTTCGTGATTCAATCCTCGCTGTTTACGCACAACATCGAAATGCTTGTTATTGTATTAAAGAGGGCGCTTTATGCCGGTCACAAACGAAGCTAGTTTTGTGTTGCAGCTGCATTTTTTTTGAAAATGTTGGTTTCAGTGGTCGATTCAGCAATGTTATGTCCGTGACGTACTTTGCCATCTGCCGAGCGTCATTCTTGTTTGTTGTGACGCAGGGCAAAGACGTCAGCGAAAGGCAACTCCAACGCGGAAGTCAAATGACTAGCCACGTCATTCGAGATGATAGGAGCTATTTTAATGTAAAGTATTTTGCTACGCTCGTTTCTTTTATTATTATATTTTTTTTTGCCCACATAGTTTTCAATATCAAGAACTGTAATGCTTACACGCGCGGAGGCGTGTTGTTGCCCTTTCAGTTGCTGATTGTCCAATATCTTTTTTTTTATATATATATTTTTTGTATGATGGCATTGCGTATTGATTTATGGTTCGGAAAATAGCTCGTTTGCTGATGATTAAGGTTTTTCATTCTATATGAAAAATAGATAGCGTGTCGCGTATCAAAAATGCAATTTTGTTTCACCTGTTCGTGCATCACTCGAATATTGCGTGGACTGATTTTTATGAAACTTATAAATATCGTTAATGTCACTTAAAACGAAGGTATTTTTCTGTTAACCGAGCGGCCGCTTGTGACGCTTAAATGTAGTTCCAGTCTAGGTTAAATAACAACTTTAGATTAAAAATTCAACACTAAACATGTAGCCTACATTGAAATGCTTTTTAAGCATACTTTTTATATAGCCTACTGTCATATACAGATATACTGTATGTACATATATATAATGCAAAATTTTTTTTTTGATTTCTGCATGGTTCGATTTATGCCAATTAAAACTTGTGCAATCTCTGATTAGTTTCAACATTCAATTATGCGTGTTTTAAGTAATTTTATTTTTTAATTTGTGCAATTTTATATATA
>JAQIWH010002067.1:0-26822 GCA_034695005.1 Cryptops parisi
TTAAATAAAGTCTGAGGGCCAAATGACATAGCTGTAAAAGCCAGTCGGTGCTCTCGTTAAACCCCAAGTACCTACCTCTGTTTGTTTTGTTTTTAACATTTCTACAATTGAAAGCACGTGGAACAGCGCTATTGTTTTAGAAACCATTTTGAAAATTTGTGTAGCTGAGCATTGAACAACAGCAACGTTAATTATCACCCGTGCAACGCCTGGTAAATCAGCTATTATAGTTCTTGGTTTTTTTATAAAGCAGAATAATAGATCGATTGTAAGAATCAAAGAAGCGCGTTTCCGGAATTTTCTGTCCGGAATGTAATATATCTGACAAATGCAATACGCGAATCGTCAACGGCAGTCATTAAATGTGAAGCTTGTCACTTTGTGTCATCGTATCTTGCGCTAAACTGCAGTTGGTTCAATTTACATAAAGCAGCTGCTATGGTCATTAAACCACTAGCATTTGAAAATATGGGGTGTTCCTAGAGTCACTACTGTACCTACAGTAGAAATAACACGGGTTTCATGGTTTAATTGACAAGATTCTATGCATATTTGTATAAATATGCATTTTTAGACAAACAAAAAACTAATTATGAGTGTGTTTACGAACTTTCAGCTGAATTGCGAAACCCATTCACAAGAATTTCAGGGTTTATTTTTATTAATAAAAGTAAATTACAGAAAGTTGTAGTACAATATTTTGACTATACAGTGAATATAAGCGAATACAGACTAACGACATTTATTTGAAAATTCGCCTTATTTCGCAAAGTAAATAACGACTGTAGGAACACCCTGTAGTATTTTAGTATAACCTAAACAACATTTTTTGTCAAATAAGGATCACGACGGTGTATTTATCTCAAAAGTTATTGTTTGTTTCAGGCCTTGATATGGTTTACAGTGAGTTCAGTGGTAGTCATAGAACGTAAAACGCGGTAGAAGAAAATGTAACCGGATAAGAGGGTAAAAGGTCCTATTTTTATTTTTTAATGAATTTTTAAAAATAAAGTTCTGAAAAGAGAGGAAAACCCTTACAGAGAGGATAATATTGTTATTGTTATCATCATCATGATGATCATCCTTGTTGAATCACTGTGTATCTCCTGTTGTATATCATATTTCCTGTTTGGTGGTGGTGGTGGTTCAAGTTTTTGTTTAAGGTTGAGGTTTCATTCATTCTATTTTTTTAAATATTCAAACGTGTGTATATTTAAGTTAGGTTTTTGTTATTTGTTTTAAAGATAACATTGCTGATAATAAAAATCACTTTTTTTGTGTTGAGATTTTTCTACGCAGTATTTTGTTTTCGTTGGAAATTAAAAGAGATTTGTTACGCATGCATGAAAATGTCATTGAAGGACTTCCAAATTGTGAAAATGCAGGCAATTACTAGAATATATCGAAATATATCCAAGTTCTACAAAAAAAAAGAAAATCAAATTTTAATCACTCGTTTACCACTGCACAAACCGCATAACGAAATTTTATCGTTTATTATTATAACGAGAATCTGGAAATATTTGTCGTCGCATAATAGCGAAATTGCATCTATCGAACTCGCATACATGTGTGGAGAATCTTCTTATGATTTTTATTATTAAAGTCCTACCAACGCCTCATTCAGCGCGTTTAATGGGTGCAAGCACGACCCAAGTTATGGGGAAAAAACTCGTTGTATGAATATCATTTCATGCTGTAATAAGTGCAAACTTTCTAGTCTCCCCCTTGACACACTTTCTATGATAAAATAAAATGTTATTGAATTAGTTCACCACATGATAGACATACCCTTTGCCATGTCACATGGTACCCAACAGGGTCATTTGGCCTGGCTCTGGACCAAAAGGGTGCGCCAAAAAAATTGATTTTCTTCATATAGTTGTATGAATTTCAGTGGACAGTTTACTTTGGGACATAGTTTTTATAGTTCATTAAGTTTTTGGTAAAAAAAAAAGGAATCCCACTGCTTGAGAAAAAAATTGTGCAAAGAAACACAAAAGATCTCAAGTGACTGGTTTCTCTATTGCGTCACTCAATAGAGGTCGTTGTCAGAATTTTGCTCGTTGTATGAAAAAGTACTTTTACTTTTGAAACCGCTTGTTTGGAATCAAGCTCGTTATAGGAGGCTTAACTGTGACACGTTTCTATACTCCTTTTTATTGCATTACTGTCTGTATGCCCGTCAACAATGACGGGTAATGCTCATCGTTGTGCTTCTATTATTACTCAGTAACCCGTTACTAACAGCGTTATATTCACAGAAAGAACTGTAAAACTATATAGAGGATTTCAAACGATGTTACACTACATTAAAGTGTTCATCCAGTGCGACTTTATTGGATAGTACGATTGTTATGCTTAAGTTGTATCCATTGTGTTGAGCGTTGAAAACAACCATAAAATCCATCTTCTTGAAGTTAAAGTGTATTACGTAAACAGTGGGAAAAACCGTTTTACAATAAAAACTTTCCCTATAAACATGGCACTTGAAGTTTGCTGTAAACAGTGACATTGAACAAGACGATAAAATCGAATTCATGTTATGGTATAATTGATGTTGCAGATAATTAATAGTATTATATAGCACTTTACGATTATAAACTCATGTGTGAACCAACTTCAAACATCTGTTCCAAGTGTTTATGAACTATTCGTATTTTCGCAATTAACAGATCAGTCATTTAAAATTATATAGAATAATAGGGTTTGAAATATGTTTTGTTATATAATATATATATATATATATCACTTTTGGGTTAGCCCAGAACTATTATTTTGTAATTCTTTACTCTTTCTTTTATGTCCAAAAAAAAAGAATTTACATAAGTAAAAAAATTCACACAAGTAAAAATTTTTACAAATGTTCCACTTGAAAATTGTAAGGTTTTTCAGCTATGTGTATTATTTGGTGCATATTTAAGACAGGGAACATTTGTAAGGTTTTTCACCTGTGTGAATTTTTTGAATTTGTAGAATATTCGTAATTGTAAGGTTTTCACCTATGTAAATTTTTTTATGCAAATTTGTGACAGAATATTTGTAGAGTTTTCACCTGTGTGAATTCTTGGATGCCTTTTTAGAACAAAGAACATTTCTAAGGTTTTTCACCTGTGTGAATACGTTCATACATTTTTAGGACAGACAGGATTTTTCACTTGTGTGAATTCTTTGGTACATTTTAGAACGGGGGAACATTTATAAGGTTTTCATCTGTGTGAATTCTTTGATGCACATTTAGGACACAACATTTGTAAGGTTTTTTACCTGAGTGAATTGTTTGATTCATTAGGACATAGAATACGTCTTTCACCTTTTTGATGCATTCTAAGGACGGAACATTTGCTGAGGTTTTCACCTGTGTGAATACTTTGCATGCATGAATTACCTAATTTATAAAATTAATTTGGTGATGTGCTTGCGATATTTTTTATAAAAAACTTTGACAATTAGAAACCGCACGAACTTTATTGGTGTAGATTCAAAACCGCACGACATCATTTTGGTTACCCAATTAATTGTTTTATTAAACATAACCGGGTACCCAAAAGAACCAATGAAGTTCGTTGCCAGGTGCAGAAACTATGAATCACGTCAAGTCTTACTATTTAATTGTTATTAAAAATACACACGGTTGTTTCTATAGAAACATAACTGGTGAGGAGGAGGAGGAGGAGGAGGAACATTGCATTTTATAACAATTAGATTATATACTAGCTTAAACCCGTTAAAAACTCAACGAATGCAATTTGGAATTTAAATATATACCAATAATACAGAGATAGCGCGAGAATTTCATTTTAATTCAAAAATAACATTCATTAATTAATTCATTGTTGCCTTTATCGTTTAAACTTTTAAATTCATCAACCAATCAGCAATTGAAAACAAAGTCACTTTTGGGTTTTATTTTAGTGGCGCTGGGCTTTCCCAAAAGTACCAAAATATAATCAAATACCAAAGTAATAAAGTTTAAATTATACGGTTTATCGATTGACTCCCGATTGATTGAAATCAATTGTGGTTCAAAGAAAAAGACCACACAGAAAAGTGATCTGGAAATGTTAATGGAAACGTTGCGGACATTAAAACTTGGCACACAAAACTGACCAAAAAAAATTAAGGACAAATGGAGATAAATATTTTTGTTGGCCAAGGCTCAGATTCATGTTGACAGAAGTGAAGTTCCGATTCCCATTTATTCGAAAAAATCCAGGATTTTCTGGGATTTTTATTATAATGGGAAAAAAAAAGTAGTGTTTTTCATGGTGTGTTTTTGATTTTATGAAAACTATCCTTGAAAACGAGCGAGTACATGTTGATTTTGTCACCCTGGTTTTTTGTTTTGTTTTTTTGTTGGATCGTAAAATTTTTCATTCATAACATTTTTTTTCAGTACGTTTGGCAAACGAAAATATAAATGCGAATAAAAAATAAGGAAAAAGTGGAGCAGTGAGTGTTTTTTATTATTTTGCTTCTCGAAATGATTAAAAGGACTCTTCTGTTTTTATTACACGGACCGTAAAGTTGATCCACTTTTTATTTATACACATTTAAAACGTGTTGTAAATCATCCTATGTTTATGAATATTATAAATTTCATAAGGCGATTTTTCTTTTTTGAGATTTATGTCTCTTTCTTTTTTTATTGCCCGATTTTTAGATGTTGAACATTGACATTCATCTTAACGTATAAGTTATACAGGGTGTCACAAAAATCAGTTTTTTTTATGAGTCAAATTTCAATTCGGTGCCAATCCAGAATGGTGAAAGTCATTTTATGGTCCTGATAAAATCATATTGTTAACAAAGATTAGTTAAGCTCTATTCAACTCGTTATGTAATATTAATTAGTGTTTTTTCATTTCTAACGACCAACCAGGAAGTACATAAAACGTTAAAGTACAACATTATTGCTCACCACGAGCATAGCTAAATTCCTAGTTTCATTCTTATGGCCTTCTGACGCACGTAAATTTTGGTGTGGCAATTCGAGCAAATTTGCAAGCAACCGTGACGTCAGTTTCTTGCCATTCTTGCCTTTTATTTTTTTATACAGTATATTTGTAATGTTACCAGCAATGTATAAAATCCAGACATTTTATAGAATGCCAAGTCTGGTTTAATCAATGTATGAAATTTGTATTGCAATAGTTATGTTAAGCGAAAATTTAGATTACATTTAAACCTAGGCTTAATTTGAGATAAAATCTAAACTAATCTTAATTAATTAAAACAGTTGTTTACAAGATGTTATTTCATACTTTGCCAAAAGAAGCTTGACATTTTATAAAAAAACTTGTATTTTATACATTGTGCCGCCATTTTTATTTACAGTGTTCCATGTATATAATAATGGTATTTTATATATATATTATGAGATACTTAATTTTTATGGGGAAAATTGAGGTTTAGCAAAAGTTTCATTACAAAGGTTACATGAAAATCAAATTGGTTTATCAGTCATTAATCGTGGTTTAAACACAGGTATGAATATACAATTATAGTATAAACTATTTTCGAACATATGGTATATCCTGCTCATTGAATTGGGAGTAACATTAGTAGGTGTGTACAGCTGTACGAAAATTGTAAAAATAAATTTCACAGCCTTCATAGTGATCCATTTTTGGTATTGTACTCTTGGCCTTGACGAATTTGGAAAATCTTTTAAAAAAAATTAGAGGGTGACTCAATATCTACACCTGACAGGTTGCATAGATCACATTCATAATATAAAATATTATTATTATAAAAAAAAAAAAGTTTGACATTAGGCAATCAGCCAACCTTTATGTAATGATGAAAGAAATTGTACATTTATAATCTGGCGATAACAACTGTTTCTCTTATAGAGGGTCTGTATACATAAACATAATACCTAGAAATTGAGTTTGAATAATAATAATGTTTACGTATCGATGATTAGTTGTAATATTATATGGCGTACAATGGAATTGCGTTTTTGGTTAGCGTCGTTTTTGGTTTCCCATTTAAAGGGTTGATGTTTATGCAATAGCGAATCGGATGACAGTAAATCAAGACCTGTGTTGTGTTTTGAATTGTTTCACTTCTTAGAAACGGCCCATTCTTCTTATCGGTTTTTTTTTTATGAGTTGGGTGTAAAGCTTACGTTTCCTCTACGATGCTTATCACGGATGAGAAACTTAGCATTTTGACCACTATCAAGTTGGAGGTGCATTTCATTACTACTGAAAACAAGCACAACTCAGTGCAAAAAAGCACGTTTTTAAGCGAAAACGTAGTGGAAATATTATTTAAGGCCCTTTTGTTCGAGGCCTATGGCAGACAGACACACTAAATCAAAATAATCGACAGTTGAAAAGCAAAATGGAATATTACAGTATTTGCTCAGCGAAAGCTCGACAAGCTACTTGAGTCTTAACTCCTAACTTTTATATTATTTTGTATAATAAATCTAAAATCTATAGTACTCATAGCAAACTTATGAATAAATGAAATAAATGTATTAACAGAATATCGTTATAATTTACGCAAATTACATAACCACTATAAACCGTACTGTTTTATATACACTAAACATTGTAGGCCTATATTGTATGTACTATATTATTAATATATATTACCTGTATATACACACGAATTTTTTGTGTGCATTTTTCAAATGCCCTATATTCAATAATTACTATAAATTAACCACAATGTGGGTCATTATTTATGAAAAAATTGCTTAATTTCAAAATAGGACACAAATTTGTCTGGATAAAAAAATAATAATAAATAACAAATCTGTAATATTAGCAAAAGATTTGTAACCAAGATATATATATATATATATATATATATATATATATACAAGTGCATCATAAACACACATATAACCATGAACATTAACTAGATGACATTTGCTCTATTAATCTTTTCTATTATATGATTAGCAAATTGTTTATTATATGCACCCTTATCATTTATGAAATCTGATTGTGTGTGTGTGTGTGTGTGTCAAGTTTAACAATAAAATGAAGTACATTGTAATCTATACCTATACACACACATAACCTTGCATTTGTTGTATTGAACAAAACGTTCACCTGTTACAAAAAAATATGTGTATTGAATGGGAATTTGATAAACTCGACTCTTTTGTAGATTCCCCAACAAGTGTTACAATTTTCACTGTTTCAGAGTTCTGTTACTTGGAAACAGAATTAGAAACGGCGCAAACAATCCTGCTAGAAATAATACATTACGTAAACATTTATTGTTTGCAAAACTAAATATTATCTCTTTGTGTTGTGGTTAGCATTGTGTTGAAAAGAGTTATGTAACGGACAATCGTCTCGATCTCATTAAGCAGACATTCTAAACAAACACACACACACGGCGATCGATCGATCGACAAAAGTGCCAAGAACCAATTTAGTGGTCCAATAACATCAAAAAAAAAAGTAAACATCATTAATTATAAGGTTCCGTTATGTAATACTCACTTAAGGGTGTTGATAAGCTGTTTCAAATAGGTCGCAGAAATCGCGAGGCGAATGAGGTTGTTTATATTTGAATTTGTTTATTATTACTGTATTATGTATTGGAACGAGTGGTTTTCAACATTCTGGATGTTGTCAATTTCAGAATGTAGAGTGTGCAACAAAATAGTAATCGAAAATATATATTTTTTTAAATATTTCTTTTGAATGCATCATATTTTTTTATTATACAGGGTGTGCCGTTTATTACCCTGGGTGTGAATCATGCATGGTGTTGAATGGTGTTAGATTGTGTGAGGGTAGCGGGTGGTAGTAATTTTGTGATTTCATAAATCAATATTGTTTACCGAATTTAGTCAAAATTGAAAGAAAAAAAAACAACCACCACACTGTATGCTTATTACTTCATATATTTTAAACAAGTACGTTAAAAATGCTTTTGCTATAATTCCATGTTATGCGAATTTAGATTTATGCTTTTTCAGCATGGTTCGTACAGTGCGATTCTTCTAATACGCGATGTAAGAAATCCTCTCATGTTCGTTGTGGAAAATTTTGTTGTGTGATTTTGTATGGTCATCAGTCTTGACAAGTGACTCGATGTTGAAGTGTTGCCACTGCCATGTGATTTTGTCATACGCGATTTTTGATTTATTTGAGTTTGAGTGGAAATTTCGTTATTATGCGACGAGAAAAATTCTTTTATATGCTCGTTATTGGCAAGGAATTGAGTACAAATAGCTTGTTTTGAAGAGTTTTGTTGAAAACGTGCTGCTATCAGTGCGAGCAAAACGCACGTTTCAAGCTATTGGCTCCAAAACATACTCAGCAAATTCAGTGCAAACAACTCGTTTTAAAGTTTTGTTGAAAACGTGCTGGGCTATTCAATGTGTGAGACAACCGCACGTTTTAAACGTGCGTTTGAAGAGCACCAAGATTTTAAAAAACTTGGATACTTTTCTGTTATCCGAACCAAGTGGAGTCTGGAAACACAAAAAAGATCTATCGCACATACCAGCACTAGCGCGACAAGCGGCTTTACAGTTAATAGAAGAGCAGCAAAATTTCAATTATTCGGTCATTTTGCGATGACACACGAGTGACAATGTTTAAGTTTTGCCACTTGATGGAAATTTCAGATATATGCAAGAATCAGAAAAAAATTGAAACAATAGTTAATTTTAATTTGCATTTACATCATGAATCTATATGTATTGACATTGAGAAGAAAAGAAAATCATAAAATAGTCATGTGATATGATATGAGCAAGATCTATTATAAACTGTTTATAATAGATGTTGATATGAGGAAATACGAATAGTTGCTTATTGTGTGTATGAATATAAAAATCAAAACCAAATTGCCTACGGATGAGATTTTGCAATTTTATATCGCTCCATCATTTTCTTTTTAATGGCAGGATATACAATGAGATTAGAAGTAGAATTATACTGTAGGTTCAAGGAAAGGATTTTTGTATAGGGAGAGATCAACGTGTCATTGAACCGACGTTTCAAGGCCCCCTTCCTTTGAATTCGATATATCAGGTTTCAGTGTAACGGTACTGTGTAATCCGTTTTAATCAATTACCAATCTCCTTTCAATGAGGGACAATTTCCAAAGATGGAATTGCGGACAGAAAAAGAATATCACGACGAGATTTATGGGACGTAACCACCGATGACATTGTCATTGCCTCACTTGGAAACGAATAACAATAATGTGATATGGTTAGATACACTTTGGAATTCATTTCACGATATAATAGTTATTACGTAATGTAATTCCGCTTCAAGTTTTGAAGATGACATTTTAATCCGACAAAGACTTTATAATAAAAAATATACATATACAGGGGTGTCCGAAAATTATTGAATATTAAATGTGTATTTAATTTAAGATACTTTTGAGTTAGCCCACGATTACTGGTGACGCCAGTGGCGAATCTTAAGAAAATATCCAAGTGTGTAATCGATGAATCTATTTTATTTTTTTTGATTTTTTAACTAACCTAACCTGGTAACTAAGGGTATAGATCCCAGTTTAGATTAGACAAGATACAAAAAGGAATTAGCAACCAAAATGTACTTATTGTACTTTTATGTATGATAGTGAATAACCCGTTAAAAATGACGGGAAAGTTTCTTTTGTTTTTATTACCGGTACGCAATTCGTTGTTTTGACTTACGTTGCTTCGCAACATTCGTTAGTTAATTTATTGTTTTAACTTGTATTGCTTGGCAATATTCGTTACGTATTGATTTCGACATTTTCACACACTGTGGCGCTTCCATAGCTGGTGAGAATGCTGTCTAGGCTTTTATTATTAAAGATTTCAAACAGCCACGATTTTCGCCAGCCATCGATCACACACGTCTGGCTATTTAGGTAGGGTTTGCCATTAATGGCACCAATAATTTTTATTATATATTTTTATTACATCCCAGAAAAAAAGGGACAAACGTGGCGCTGGGCTAACCCCAAAAAAATGTTTTCACACCATTTCACACTTTTTTGGCATGTGTGCGAAATGCGAAAATGTGCACACAAAAAATGTTTGAAAATGGGCGATAACATGGTGAGAGTTGTAAACTTTTAAACACCCTGTATAATACGAAATAAAGCAAAAACGCTTGAGACGTTTACGGTTTACGAATTTGATTTAGAAGAGCATTAAACATAATTGAGACACTCAATTTCCAATCCGGTTAACTCGATTGCAAAAATTAAATTATCATTAGCCGCGTTATGCTTGTCAAAATGAGAATTGAGTTTTTTAATCTAGCAGTTAGTGCAGGATGTAAGAAATATCAAGGGTAGTACCACTACTGCTACTACTACTACTAATACTACTATTACCATCTACGGGTCACCAACCCGAAACGTTAGCACGTTTGCCCGTAAACTTGACATTACCCTGAAGCTTTTCAAAAATGCGGTTTCAAATAAAAAACAAAACAAAATCACATTAAATTTTTTTGTTCTTACATCGGTTTAAAATGGTAATTTTATGCAGACATTTCACAACTAAATTAGTTTATTTCTTTATTTTTTATTTTGATTCCTAATCTCGTTTCTTGATCTGTTTTTGTATAAACAACTTGGGCAGATTTTAAAAGTTCACCTTGAAAAAAAAAAAAAACTAAAAATACAAATGATTTAATACGTGAAGTTAGTTTTGTTGTTTAAATACGAGAAGGTCCTTGATTTATGCTAGGATTATTATGTTCTGCGCTAATCTCGCATGAATCGAGTATATCGAAATTCCCATGAAATGTCAAACAAAACTGTAGCGTTCAGTCACATCGGTGTGCTATCGCCTAATGAAGATATTTTTTCATACCAAGCATCTTGACACACGGTAGGGCAAGTGGATAAATGTGTGGACAACTGTGACGTCAGTTTCTTGCCACCCCGTTTTCTTCATTGCTTAGGGAAGAAGTTGACGTCAAAGTGGTTCACAAATTGCTCAACTTGCCACACCAAATATTGGGTGTGGTGTGACAGGAAGCCTTAAGAGGATTTATTTCTTCGGATAGTAGCAAAATCACATATAAGGAAATCGCATGAATCATGTGCTTTCTGTATTTTGTTTACATGAAACTATTTAAGAACGCAATTGCTATTGATCGTGATTGGTACAGATGTTTTCTTATCTCGCTGGTAGTTGCAGGGGTGAGGTAACAGGTAGTAGAGATCTAACTTATAGCTAAGTGTAGCAACTGATTAGCGGATACTTGGAATTGTTAGTTATTTATATATATGGTACTGATTAACATGGCTACATTGTTATGCCATCTGATATCACTTGTAACGAAGTATTGAATCATGGCTGCAGCAGTGCACCGAAAAAGTTCGGATGCATGGAAGTTTAGAATTAATGGCTGAATTTGATAGAACTCAATACGGATAAATAACTAGATGCAAGAACTTGATACAAAGAATGACAGAAATTTCTGAGAATAAGAGATCGCAAGAACTCAATACTTGTACAGACATAGAGAAGTAAGTGATGCAAGAAATTAATACAGAGAATTTAAGAACTTGATACAGAGCATACAATAACTTATAATACAGACAATGCAAGAACTCAGTACAACAGTGAATACGAGAACTTACTACAGAGAATAATGAATAAGTGATGCATATTACGGTTTTGGTATTCTGGTTAGGTGATTTCAGGTTTTTGTTACTGACACCTTTGACAGAAGAGACAAGCTAACTATATCAATGTTGCCGCAGTTGAACGTTAACATCGCTTTTAGGAGTACATAGAACTGCCATAAGTTCTTGGAAGAAGAGATACCAATTCAGAAGTAAAAGTTCAAGTATCAGTACAGTACAAGACTTGAAAGTTGTAGTTCTGTACTTGAAGTACAGGACTACAACTTGAGACTACAAAAAGTAACTGTTCGTTATGATAAGTTACACCACTTGTCATATGTTTATTGTATCGTATGACGTAAGGCAATGGTAGTCTTTCAGTATTGCCCGCTTGTTATTTGTACGAATTGAGTGTCGGAAGACCAATTTCGTGTACATAGTACAGTTTGCCCTTAATGTTTACTATAGCAATAGATAGTCTTGTAGTGTTTTCAGCTTGTTATTAGTAACACTAGGCGTTCATTAACAACAGACGTGTAACTTACCCATCCACCTTCGTCGGCTATCCACAGCGCCAGACGACTATCCACAAAAAGTCCCAGACTCTCGATGAGACAGAGGAGATAGTCCGCGTGACCCTGTCGCACGCAGTCTCCGGCCATTGCCGCCGTTATGGCGAACAGGGCGACCACTTTTCCCCACGTGATGTCCGATTTGAAGAGTTCGGTGGCGATGGAGGTGAACACGCTGTGCAGCACCTCCTCGGACGTGAAGGTGAGACAGAGTTGACGGCACACGCTCCCGTAGAGCTTGGGGTGCAGTCGTTCGAGCTCAGTGCCCACCGAGCTGAGCTCGGCGAACACGTCGCACGTTCCGTAGGTCGATGCCGTCATGTTGATGACGCTGCGGAGCCTTTGCAACCCGAGCTTTCGGTGGAATATGCCGCACCTTCGCAACCGACTTCGGATATATTGGCTGCACAGACTCTTGGCCTCTTCGACCACATCGTGCGTGCTCACCGCGGGTCTCCAGCCGATGGTCGTCGACAACCGGCGGGACACGGCTACTCCGACCGTGCTCAGACGACGGCGCGTGAGGGCCGCCGGAGTGGGCACTTCTAATGTGGCCGTGCTCGTGGGATTGCCGAAACCTGGCGGGTAACTGCCCTTCCTGCCGCGTGAACGAGGTCCTAGATAAGTCGAAAAGGTCACCCGGTTACTCGAAAATTTCAACAAAAAAGGACTTGCAAGGAGTCAAAGGTTGACATGAAAGATCTTGGTTTGAAAAGTAAGAACGAGTGACTACTTCAATTGAAAATAGAAGTTACTGAAGGACTTTACAACTTTGCACATCATAATCTATAAGTCAGAACGTTCAGGATTGAGCATTTTGAAAGATAACTCTGCTTCTAAAAAAAAACAGCAAAAAGACTCGGAAAACCGAAACTTGCACATGAATGAGGTCCAACAGATTCGAAACGATACTCAGCAAAAGGACTTCAATGGGCAAAGCAGAAAGGATGTTAAAAATGAATTAACAGGTTTATTACTTTAATCGAAATGGACGTTACTGAAGAACATTTTACTGTGTATATCATGTTTTATAACTCGGATCAATTTAAATATTTTGAGCGATTAAGTAATAGACCTAGACCTATTCCAAAATTTCAGCAAAGGACTCCGTGAAGCAAAAGCTTGTGAAAGCCTTAGAATGGACCTTAGAGGTTGATTGAAAATGGCGTTTTTCAAGAAATTGCTTATTCTATATCATAATTTATTATACTGAGTGTTTAATACTACTTGAGCAGCATTTTGAAAGATAACTCGGTTACACGAAAATCAAGCATAAAGACTTCAATAAGCAAACGTTTGGCCAAAAGGATGGACCTTAGTCGAAATTGAAAGCTACTGAAGACGTTTCATTTGTTGCCATAATCTGTAATTTATAGAAGATAAACATTATGAAATCTTGAGGTCCTGAGACTATCTACTATAATAAAGACCAGGTCCTCCTTCTCCTGCTTCTCCTCCTCCTCCTCCTCATCATCATCATCACTAATAATTGTTAAAGCGCCACCGTGTGTGAAAATACCGAAACTTTTAAAGAAGAACTCAGTGAATTAAGTAATGAAAAAAATTAACTTTCGCATCATTTTTGACGAGTTATTTACTATAATTTTTAGTGGTTGAATATTGTATTATTTACAATAGTCTAAGGTTACATTGAAACAGGCACTATATTGTGGATGCAATTGAGTAATCAAGTTGACAAATCACTTAAGACCACCTGACGCATGCAATTATGGGTTTGGCAATTCAACTTGTGGACAACTGAAACGTCAGCTTCTTGCTAATCATTTTTCATTGGCAAGAAGCCGACGTCACAGTTGTCCACAAATTACTCCAATTGCCACACCAAAATTGCTTTTGTTGTCAAGCGGCCTTTAGATTCATCCTGAAAGTTGCATTTTTATTCCAAAGTCAAACTTGTCTAATGTAAAGTTAAACCTGTCATTTGATACTGAAGTTGATACTTTTTTTGCTTTCTTGTGGGGTTTTTAAGTGAAAAATATAATATTATATGCTATAGAATTTTATATCTATTATACTAAAAACGTGGTATATTTATCATACATTAATGGTGGATTTAAAATAACTTTCATCAACCATATGATAAATTGAAATCACATTATTGGTAACAAATGTACAGTTGCAATCACATTATTTTTGCAATCCAGTGAAACGTGGTATGATTTTTGAAACACTAGCTGGAACAAATTGTATGACTTTACAATAATTGGAATTTAGCCATCTTTTTATTTTACAAATATTCTTGTTACACAAATTTGAGTACCGGTAGTGAGCATTTATGGCAGTAACCTAACCTTCATGAGTGAGACTGATTGAAATATATCAGTCTCACTTAACATCATATTCAAAAAGATAGATTCGCATAGGCTACTAACTTTAATTACAGAACCAATTTAATTCACAAAGCAGGATCAATACCAACATAGGCAAGCTTCGAGTTTCCAAACATAACAAGAAAAACCCATTTCACAAAATCCTTTTTTAATGCAAATCCACCGTTATTATTCTAAGCAATTCAAGCGGAGGTGGTTCTGCTCTAACTATTGTGGTAACGCTATACAAACACCTGCGTGGCAACTGAAAAACACCTATTATTATTATTGTTATTCAGGAAATACTGAATGGCACATGGTTATATGACACACAGCTGATGCCTTTTTTTTTGCGAAATGACACATCATGATGTTTAAGTGGTACGCATATTAAGCAACGTACGCCCACTCTGTTCATTATGTAGCGTACTAGACGTGTATGGTATGTAATAACGTGGGGCCACTGTTCTTAATGTGGACCACTTTTTTTTCCCTCAAGGACAACAGTTTTTGTAAAAGTTCATATCATCATATGTGACATAACAACAGTCTCTATATGTATATTTTTACTTGTACATTTGAAATTTCAAAGTCTCGCGACGTAACCTTGGAAAAACTTGCTCAACCTTTGTTTAGTGTAGTCTAGTGGCAACCTTTGTTTTTTGTTAGGGGGAGGGGGTGAATTTAAAATAAATCAAATGCACAGAGCTGTAATTTTCTTCTAACATAGTATTTTGTCATTATAACATAGTATTTTGCTAGGTTGATAGTTGTGGGTATCCGGTGGCTGCATTCTGAATACCACCGAGCTACGCTTTTGGAACACCGTCCAAAATTGCTTTATAAACTAAAACTAACGTTAATGGCAAAACAATTATTAATTAACAGCAGTTAGGGCTCCACTAATTAGTAGTATAGCAACAGCAGGTGCAGTTTGTTTTATGATTCTTACCAGGTGCGAGAGAGTCCAGCGAGCTAGGCATTGTCACCTAGCTCGTCGCCGACAACGTGTCGACGACAAATGGTTGGTTTTGATGTTGCATAGGATCGACATGATATCACAGGTGACAGGTGGAAATAGAGAAATATAAAAATGAAAGTTGACTCACGTAGAGTTGTTGTCGATGGCGTGGTGTGGTGCAAAGCAGACTGTGCAACGAATGACTACTCATCATTCAGCAACACCCTACCAATGAGTTTGTTTTTTCTTCTTTTTAATATAATCAACTGCCAATCGTCTCCAATCAGATGCTATCTTATCGTTGTGCTTGCACCGGGCCCGAGCTTTGAAATGTTTGCTGTTGAGCTTTGTTATGAAGTTTCCAATTACATTTTTTATTTTTTTCACCATGTACGAGAAGTTATTTAACAACAACCAACACGATAATCTGAAATCATTAATCCTTCCTTCGAATCTAGGAAACGAATATATGACAGTTTATTTATTTATTTTTTTTTTTTTTGTAATTTGTTTGTCATCATAAAAAAATAACATACACACTGCACCGGATTTGCGTGATGTTATTTTTTGTCAGATTAGGAAATTGCTCGCTAAAGAAAACTTTGTGACATTACTCATTACCGCAAAAGCGATAAGTGTATTAATAAAAATGGCCCATCGTTTGATATATTGTTTGTTTTTAAAACTAACAAAGTTTTAAATGGTTTAACAGACTAGGTTTTTTTTTTTTTGGTTTTAACTAGTAAAATTTGACTATAAATTAAGGACAAAGGAGTTCACCGAAGTTTCCACCTGTCACGCTGGGTGTAGTGAAAGTTTGAATGAATCCATGGTCAACAAACGCAAACAACCACCTTGACACGCACGAGCTGAACCTCTCCACTGGAAATGCTGCAATACACTACGACGACCTACTACTCTGGCTGCTCTTTCAGCAACCACAGCTGAATTCTACGCTAGCGCCAGCCTGATGACGTCAGAGATCTCTACGTTAGATTGATAGAACAATAATAATATAATAATAACAAAAAAAAAGGTTAGAATCCATTTAAAACTTTTTCATATCTCTCTTATTTAACTATTTCGTAACATTCATTTGAGATTATAGCTACCTAAAAGCTATAATTACTGTATATCGTATAACTTTAACAACTAGTAAAATCACGAACTACCATGTGAATTAAATTCGAATACTGGGCAATACAGACATTGCCAAGATTATTTGACATTGACCTATTACAACATTTTTTTCACAAGCTTTTATTTAACTTGGTCTGGCGTCTTAAACAGTTTTAATTGAAATTTGGTGCGCAGTTTAGTCCTGCGTGACAATTGATTTTGTCAAATTTTGAGGAATCAATGTCGTGTCAATTCGGAGCTATTAACACGTGAAAAGTCGTTTTTTTTTCCTCTAGGTAGTGTGTTACTGATGCTCTGAACCACATGTTCCATTGTTGTAAATAAACATTATACATTTTATGCTCATTGTTGAGTGTAAAACAAATTCATCCAAAAAAACACTTAATGAAAGGTTATACCAAAAATACTAGGTTTACTTGTTTTAATTTAACTTAACTGTTTGTTTGTTTGTTTGTTTGTTTGTTTGATTGATTTAGCTTCTCTGCAGTCTATTTTGACCCTCTTCCTGATGTCCCAGAACACTAAAATTTGACACGTAGACACAGTCCGCGGAACATTAACTCTGTTAAATTTTTTGACGGATTGATGTCTTGTCAATTTCGTGAAAATGACACGTGAAAGTGGGATATTTTCCCGTGGAGTGTTGCTGACGATAACAACCACTTATATAGTTTTAAGCATTGAAGCGATCGTTGTTGTTTTTTTCTTCAAATAGTTTTAAACTTTTGCAAGCCAAACCACAGTATCAAGTGGTTACTATGATAGCTTTGTTTAGTAATCTTCGCCATAACATAACCACTCAGTGGAGAAATGTCAACTTCAAGTGTTTGACACGACATAGAGAGCTGAAAATAGCTTCATTAAGCTAGAAATTTCAGACAGCATAAGCTGTGTAAATATCATTATTACGTCAGCGCGTGTTGGAAAGTATTTATTTCTTCAGACAGACACGTTTTTTGTGTGTTTTGTAGTTAAGTGGTTTAAAGTGATTTAGTGAAGTGGTTTAAATTACAAATCTCGCTTGGGGGATCAAGTCATCGACGACACTTTATTTTTCTTCAATTTGTTGGATGCTAAGCAACCATTGTCAAAAAGACTCGAAAACAGGATGACCCCATTTCTTCGTCTAGCTTTTGTTTACGTTTTCAACCTTCGTTTCCGAAATGTTGTCGATTTCGCTAAGAACTTGTTTTGTTTGATGGAACGGAAACCAAGTTGGTGATAAAACGGTATAAACATTCGATAAAAAAAACAAACAAGTTGTTTTTTTTTCTTTAGAACAAATTTCTGATTTTAATATTTTGAGAAGGATATGAAATGATAATGAAAAAGCTAATCAAGTTGAATAAAATTTATTTTACATAGTTTCATTTTACCAATTACACGACTCTTGATAAACAGCACAGCGCATACTAGCAGACGACGCTTCTAGATGCGTCGTCAATGCGTCTTCGTGCAAAGTTTTGTCTTGACAAAGTATCTATAATATAAATAAATATTTTTTAATTAATTTACATAATGGATAAGCATAATCTACCATTACCCACAACATTACCACCTTTGTATCAACTCGATTTTCTTTCAATATGTTGACAAATTGGAATTCCTTACCAACCAAAATTCGAAAAATGAAGTTGGAAATTGAAATAGAATGGAAATGGAAATTGAAGTTGTTTAACCAAAATTCGAAAAATACCTATTATTAGTGTAAATCATTTGTGTCAAACTAATTGTATTATTTTAACACTTGTTAAATGTTTCAATATTTGTACTTTGTCTTCTCAGACTTTGCCATTTAAAATAAATTTAAAATAAATAAACTAAGCTAAACTAATATTTGAACTGACACACTAGTGGTTAATTAAAAACAACAACCCATGCCTAATTACTAGCGCCAAAATCGGTTTCTCCGTTAAAAAAACATACTAGTGATATACTTTTTATTAAAGTATACTGCGATAGTGTATTTTTATTATTTTTATTATCATTATTATTGATACTTTCAGATTAGATTTTCGGTTTCGGAAATGTGTTTCGAAATTTAATCGGGTTGTGGCGTTACGAGTCAATGACGTCATAATGGGCGGAGTCATTCACTATTTATGAGTGACATTTTTTCATTCTTTCTTTATGCAGCTTGTTGTTTGTAGTGGAACGACCTCGTGGTGTTCTTTGCTTCTTGGTGATAGATTCGTGCGTGATTGAGGACAACACGTTTTCTGTTATTGAGTTGTGAAAGGTTGACAGTATTGCAGATTGTTTGTCATTACTCATTATGGACTCCGACGATTTTAGTCCTGTGGACATGTCTCTCGGTAAGATAACTTTAGTTTGTACGCTAGTTTGTAAAAAAGTACATTTAAAAGACCACAATGCGAACGTGTGGTCTTGCTGCCTTTTCAAGGTCTTAAAATGGAGGTTGTTGTTACCTTTTCTCTTTGGCTTCTTTGTTTATTTTAAGCAGTGGGTGATTACAGCTTGCAGGATTACTACTTTATCGTTGTATGTTTAGCCTAAAGTTTATAACAAATAAGCTGTAAAAATGTATATGAACAGGATATAGTAAGCGAATCATTTTGTGAGGGGTAGTGTTATATTAAGTTTAACTTGAAATCCAGTCTTATAATTCACTATTATCATGTTGTAGATGACATTATCAAGTTGAACAAGAGGAAGAATCGGTTACAAGAGGCAAATCGAAGAAATGGCTTTGATCACCAAAGGAACCACGCCATTGGAATGAATTTTGGTCACCAAAGGAATCAACAAAATATAAAAATCAGCCTACAACAAGGCAAACTTAACCGGTCCCACTTTCTTGGAAGGGGAAATGTAAGTCAGTTTGAAACTCCAAAACGTTTATGGAAATTTGCTTGTTTGCTGTGCCTTCACTTAACAATATAGCCACTGTCTTAACTAAAAACCTCTTGAGTTGTATATATTTTTTTTCATGTCATTTTGTCTCGTAGCATACTCAACGGTTCAAACGAAAATTTGTCGCCCATCGACCGCAAACATTTACTCGTAATCCTTTCAACGGGAACCAATTTGCGAACCTCAAGGTTCAGGTCAAGACGTCCTACAAGCAGAGGTACATGGCTCGTAAATTAAAACAATCCAAGCAGATGTTGCTTCGTAAAATGTTCAACGAACATTTTAAATCCCACAACGAACAAGCAGCGTTGTGGGATGTCGGAACGGTAATGATCATCCAATGTGCGCTTTTATCTAAAACACAGTTTAATGTCAATTACTAATAATTTTTTTTCTGTATATAAATATATAGTTGAATCAGGATGAAAATATAGTTCACTGGAACACACATAATAGGCAGCACTTCCAGAACCATGTTGGCTTTGTTCGAAAGTCGATTGGATTTCAAAATAAAAACAACAATTTTCGAAATCCAATTCGATTTCAAGTACATCAAAATGAGCATCAGCTGCTGGATGAGGAAATGTAAGTGTTTTGTTTGTTGTCATGTGTGTGGAATTGCTTGTTGTAAAATCATTACAATAAACTTTGTAATTAATAGATGGGATACCCAATCGGCTTCGAGTAGTGCTTTGCATGATGATGATGGTAACCTGACTGTTAGCATCCGGAATAACAATGTCTTCAACCGGTACGCATTAGTGATCTGAAACTGCAGTTTATTTATGACATAGTAATTTTTGAATAATTGTCCACTTTTTTCAATCTTATTTTATATTTGATTATATTTTATTAATGTTGCAGTCGAAGACTGAGAAAGCGAAATAAGAATCCTATGTTTCAACGCTTCGGCGGATTTCACCAAAACCAAAACTCTCCTACGTTCACCGGCCTGGACACCTTTCGTCCTTCAATCAATCGAACGACGACAACGCTGAATAATAGATTTTCAAATCTGATTACACCAGTTTACTACTGAGGAAAATCTTGTTTTTTTTGTTTTTATACTTTTGAACCCTTAATTTGTTGTACATGATATAACAAAATAATGCCCTAACTTGCAACTGGGTCTGACACATTTATTTCCCTACAGTACAAAAGCTTTATACGACGACCTAATCTTGTTTTGAGCGGTTCATTGTCCAAAAGTGCATCTTTTTTGTATGTTTGTTTTTTTTTTAATGTGAAAATGACTGCTATGTTAAAAGAATAACGCCACGGATTGAAGCTTTTCATCTTCCTGAAAAAATGTTTAATCGATAGATATTCTACCTCATGGTTTATCATGCCTATAATTTGTGAATCCCATTATTTTGTGTTGTCCAAGGTGATGCGCAAAAGCTATCACTTGAGTTGAAATCATCTCATTTCTTCGTTGGTGGCTAAGATATTAAAATAAATGGAACGATGTTTTCTTAACTCATCACAACAGTTTGGGAGAAAATAATATGTTTTATGATCCCCAATTTTGAACTCTTGATAAAAATGAGTCTCAGTTGTTAATTTTGTCGCAAAACGATTTTAGTTTGATAGGATAATCCATTACCACATTGTTTTTCACACATGTATTGTTTCTGTAAAATAATCGTACATACCAACAGATGTCATTTATGATGGGAGTTTCCCATTGCCAATTTATATTAAAAAGTGCTATTTTTGACGTTCATGAGTTGCGAATGTTGAGTTATATTTAACAAGGATTCAAAGGATAATTGGTTAGTTGTGGAAAATAACGGATTATCTAGTGTCAATTGCTTTTCATGAAATTGAATGTTTGCAATGATCTGTGCACAAAAGGGCACATAGCTGTTTTACTGTGTTAAGTCAATAACCAATAGTTGGTGTCCTAGTATAAGAAGTGCACTGGATTCAACGAGTTGGATACATTTTTTTGTGATAGTCTGTGCTATGGATACAACAAGTATCCACAGTATCTATATTTTAAGTTTACAAGTATTTCAGTTGCCGTATTAGTTACAATTTACAAGTTGTAAATTCCTTGAGTTTTTTTGTATTTAATTTTCATCAGGTTTGCGTTGGTATGTTGCTGCATCATAAGTAAGTGCATAGGTATGTTATGTATAAAATCCAGGCTTTGTATACAGTGTCAAGTCTGGTTAAGTATTAACATAACCATTGAAATAGTTATGTAATAGTTTAATGTGTTGTTTGTTTTTAGAGAAAATGTTAACTAACCTAAAATTGTATTTTTCCTGATTGACAAAAAAAGCTTGACGTTGTATATAATGCCTAGATTCTGTATATTGCTGGTAACGGTTATGATAGCTAAGTGATAACTTCACTAATTTTTCAATTTATTTTTTAGTATATGTTTCAACAAATTTAATTTCATTGTAAAAGAAAATAATAAAAGTTATATAAAACTTGCATAAACAGAAAAAACTAATGAAAAAGCATTTCCGCATGTGATTTGCACACATGTAATATAAAAAGCTTATTTTTTATATTATTAATCTGCATAGTTTAAATTAATCTGTTGCTATTTGTTTTTTTTAATTATATGTATTAATTTGAACATTACAATTTTGAATTTAATAATCTTGCTTTATAATTATTATTTTTTTTTATATATTTCATGAAATATCGAGTTTTATTACAAGATTCAGGTTCTTTTATTTTCTCGTGGGAAGAAGAATATATTTTATTTTATGTAAATCATTGTTGATAAATGTCAAACAAAAAATATCAGTCATGTGTTTTGATGATCCAGATTTGAGCTTGCTTTCACTTTGGACGCTTTTAGCGCGAAAATCGTCCAAAGACAGTCGATAACTTGTTTAACTTACATAGAACTTGTACTCGTTATCGACTGCGTTTGGACGGTTTTCGCGCTAAATGCATCCAAAGTGAACGTGGTCTTTTCTATCGAAGAGGACAAACATGGCGACCTACAGGAACGTGAATGATTGCCCGTGGAGACAAGAAGCGTTAAAATTACTTCAAATTCGGAATAGGAATCAATGTCAATGTTATCAGGATTTAATATCCTTACGTAAGTGTTTGTATTGCACAAATATATCACTCGAATGTAATGGCATTTCGTTATGTATTGTAAACGGAGCTTGAGCTTGATGGTTATGAAACTGAATTAAATTATAATTTTAAAATAAAACACCTTGAATTGCAGATAATAGGCTGTTCGAAAGTGCTGATAGTCTCAAAGCCCAGAATCTTCAGCTGACGATCCAAACTGAAAAATTACGATTAGAAAATTTTGAATTGCATTCCAGGCCCGATTCATCGTCGGCGTCGTAAGTTGCCGATTCATCCATGTTTTTTATATGTAGATTTAATTTTTTTCCATATGTAAAAAATGCTAATTTAAACTTGCAGAGGTGACAAGTCGAATGAAAAATTAGCTCTCGAACAAAAATTGTTTCGCTTGCAAGAGGAGTTGACTGAGCTGCACAGGCGAAAAGGAGAGGTGACGTATTTCATCGTGTTGTATATGTGAGGAGCAGTGTCCTTTGCATGAATACCTGCGTTGATAGTATTTGCTCGTTTATGGTCCGAGATAATTGCACCTACGATAAATAAACATTTGTTTTTTGATGCAGAATGCGCAACAGTTCATCGAAATGCGGAATACCTTGCAAGATAAGGATAAGGAACTTGCCAATAAAGATTTCAAGTAATGTGTTTATGTGTATCGACGTAGTTCTGCTATGCAAATTTATTTTGCATTGTTGTTAATTTTTATCTTGAATCTTCCAGAATTAAAGATATGGAAACTTACAACAATCGACTCTTAGAACACCAGAAAAAATTGGAACAAATGATCGATGAATTAGAATCTACCAATCAGGTGAATTTAGTTTTTGATTTTTAAATAAAGATAAAAATGTTTAAAGATTAAAAATTTAAAAAAAAATCACTTTTAATTTTGATTAAAATTCATCTTTTTAAAAAATCATGTATTTAAGGATAGGGGAACATATTGTTTATATTTGATTTTTATTGTATCATTTGGATACAAGTGCCAAAGTTTTGGGTTCACTTTGTTGCGAAGTTTAATTTTTCTAACGTCAACTATTTGTTGCGTTTATTTTACGTAGATTTTGAAAGATGAGCATCAAGCACTTCAGATAGCTTATATGAGTTTGGAAAAGAAGTTTCGTGATCTACACGATGAACATCAACAGCTTGTGGAAAGGTGGTTATCACAACGAGCTCAAGCTGCCGATATGTTAAACGATGAAAACGAGACTGTAGTTAGGTAAGTTCTCAAAGTCGTTACCCTGATTGGGTTGAAACGCTATGAGAATTTAATTATAGTCTTGTTTTATTATCATCACCACCGCATCGCCATTGATTTGTCACCAAGACCTTGATAAAAAAAATTCACTCACTCACTTACTTACTAATAATTAGAGGCTATTTAAGGTATTCCACTGTTTATTAGATAAGAGAAAATCCTTAAGTAATGGGACATTAAAACACTCTTACTGACTTTTTAAAAACTAAACCCAGTGTTACCAATAGGTTACTCGCATTGTAGCTTGCAATTGAATTGGTTACAGAAAACCAGGTGAGCTGAAAAGAACAATATCGGGAGTGTTTAACCGACTAAGATCGTCCATGTCGTCAAGGTAAACAAAAAGATAATAATTGAAAATATATTCCAAAAATTAACTATTTGTGGCAGCACTTTTCATTGCTTTTATTTGCAAGTTCTTTGCTTTTGCCTATTGGTAACTCGACTAACTCCGTTTTTGTTTTATTTTTCTCCTCATGGGTTCTTCGGCTTTGTACAAAAAATGCAATTTGTCTAAATCTTAATTGATCAACTTTTAATCCTTCTATTGACTGGTATGCAACAATAGGCGATATGTGCTTTGTATTATGATAAGCATGGATTTATTTTAATAAAATTATTTTTTATTATTATTTTTTGCGCTGCTTACTGGGAAGTATTAATATTTATGATTATATTTTTTTTATTATATATTTCAGCTTAATCTTTAATATATTGGTAATGAAATACACAGAATTGAACTCAACGCCATCTTTGATGGTTTTTCACCACAAGAGGTTCTCGGTTTAGTTAGAGGTTTTCGGCTGAAATCGAGAACCTCTTGTAGTTTTTAACACGATACATTTCAAGCGACATTGGTGTAAAATGTATTATCAGTAGTAATATGTGTTAATTGTATTGGATGAATGTATTTTTCCGTAGAAAACGTCAAGAAAGGATTCGCAAAGATTTGGACGAGGCTGCTCGGGATACAGTTGTCATTAACTTTCCTGACAAGTAAGCACGTGCAATTGCATATTTTAAACTATGGGTTTCAGGTGAAATGTGATTAGCACCATAAAACATATTTTTTATTTTGATGTATTTTATTTTAAATACATGTGTTTTCACTTAATTTTTTGTATGTGATTAACTGGTGTCAGTCATGTGTTTAATTTATTTTATTTTTCTATTCTTAGAGGTGCTCCTGACACTTATTTCTCTTACAGTACTTCAATACCACAAAATGTTTTAACCAAATTTGTAAGTTTTGTTGTAAATTGCAAAATTTATAGCAAGATGTCTAAAAAAACATTTTTAATATATATAATTTAATGATTTATTTTTTTAATTTAAATATTATATAGGAAGCACATGAAGGAGAAGTCAATGCAATCAAATGGGCTCCTTCGGGAAATATAGTGGCGACTGGTGGTGCGGATCGGAAGGTTAAGTTATGGGAGATTGTTAAAGGTGCGTTAACATCATATTACAAAACAGAGGTTGTTATTGTTTGTGCCAAGTTATCATTTTGTTTTAATTGCTCATAACCTTACTAAAGATTTTATTGTTATCATTTCAGGTTTAAATGAATTGAAGGGTACGTTAACGGGTAGCAATGCTGCAATCACGTCCATAGATTTTGATTCAGCGGTAAGTGGGTTTTGAAGTTATTCTGTATATCAAGTGAAGCGAATATCACTGAGAATTGTAAAGTGTATTAATTTACATGAATTGTGAAGCGTATTGAATATATTTATTTGTTTTATTTTTTTTCAGGGAACGTTTCTTATAGGCGCTTCTAACGATTTTGCAAGTCGTGTTTGGTCGATATCCGATCAACGTGTTAGGGTAATTATTTTTTGTTATGTAAACCTGTCCCAATTCAACTTTGAATGATGAGACAAAGTAGAATACACAATTGTTTACAGTGGTTCAAAATTAGATTGAGACGTTACATGGATGTTGTTCTGTGTTCTATTAAACACGTTTGTTTGTTTTTTAACGATGTGTGTGTTGTAGCATGTTCTGACGGGTCATAGCGGAAAAGTTTTAGCTGCAAGGTTTCTTGGAAACCAGTTCCGAGTAGTGTCAGGGAGTCACGATCGAACCTTGAAAATTTGGGATCTTCGCAGTCATGCCTGTAAGTCTTAAAAATACACATGAATTAGATTTTTGGTTAATTTGTGAAAAAAATTGATCGCAGTCTGGCATTCATTTTTATTGGGTTAGGTATTCGAACAATTTTTGCTATGTCCAGCTGTTTCGACGTTGCGACCGATCAATCCGGAACCGTCATCATCAGCGGTCACTTTGACAGGAAGATACGCTTCTGGGATTCCAGGATAGAAGCTACGTCCAATGAACTGCAGATGCAGGGCAAAGTCACATCGTTGGACATTTCTAAAGGTGAACCAGTCTCAACTAGTTGTCTTGTTAGAGTGCTAGAAGTAGATTCGTGCTGCAGCACGGGAGCATGAGATTGGGGTTTTGAGTTAGTAATACAAATTCTAACTACAACACTAACATAGGCTATTTGTACTTTGATAAAAATTAATTTAGAAGTTTGATGCAATACAAATTTTATTTGTTTAAAATAAAAGTATTCATTTCATTAATTTATTGTATTTATTTTATTTTATTATATTATATTTTTCTACTAATTACTTGTCCAACTCGGCAACTTATCAAGCAATATTTTACTCTTAATGCTAACAGAATGCTACAACACAAAGCGTTCATGACACACACACACACACACACACAAACCTGGGCAAATCTTATTATTAATGAGTCTTAATAGACGACATATTTATTTTTAAATTATTTTATACATTCAGCTGACGAAACTCATCTGTTAACTTGTACCCGCGATGATTCGCTGAAGATTGTTGATCTCAGAATGAACCAAGTGTTGGTGACGTGTAGGTGAGTTGTCATTCATGTTATTCTTTGGTGGATTTGGAGGGAGTTGTCTAGTAGAGGCGTGCAAATCAGCGTTTAGGCTCGTCCAAACTCGTTCAGAAGAAATGGGACTCGTTCGAAATGTTCGAGTC
>JAQIWH010002068.1:0-26821 GCA_034695005.1 Cryptops parisi
AGCAATATACTTATTCTTTTACCTAATTAAAAATTAAAAATTTACAACAATCGGTGTAAACGCACCGAGTAGCAATGGGACACGCGCGACTGTGTTTCTCCCATGCTGTCTCGTTCACGTTCTCGTTCACGTTCACGTTCTCATTCGTTCATGCTGTCTCGTTCTGAACACGATCCCAGGTTTAGGTTTAGGTTTAGAGTGAGGTCTGCTTTTCACAGAACTACTAGTTTATTGTCTTGTGATTAATTAGATCATGTGAGTTAGAGTTTTTGTTAATCGCAGCTATTGCCAAAACGACGTCATCCAAAGAGACCTTTTTCAATTCCCCAAATGGTGCTCTATTTCCGTGTTCATATTTTTCTATGGTGGTTTTTGGTGGTAGCCCACTTTCAAGCGGGTCATTACTATATGTTAGGAACTTCCTATACTGTGCAGAGTTAAGCTTTTTTTTTGGGCAGTATGTTTCTTGTTCAATCAGTGACCAAAGTTGTTTTGGATTTTCTTTAACCCTCCTGCCTATAGTACTTCTTTTAGCGTTTTTTACTTTATCCCTGAATTCCTTGTTTGCTGCTTTAACGTGTTGCTTATCTACTATGTTTAATTTGAACTTAATGTAGGTATCTTTCTTGTTCTTCCAGGCATTGGCAGTAAGCTCACTCCCCCAGTTGGCTCTTTTCCTGTCACTGTGATCAACCCATTTTAATCCCGAGTGCAATAGTGCACTCTGTACCAACTGTTTAAACAGTTCATATATTATATCAGGGTCTGTCAGTTAAATACATAGGCCAGTTCAATATGCCCAATTAAACTTAAGAAGCAAAGGCTATAGCCCCTTTTTTTTGTCGATTTTTGATAAAAAATAAATTCGGCTTAAACTTTGCAGGCGTATTGCCTGCATCACGAATAACATTTCTGTGCAATCGGATCCTCAAAACTCGCAAAATTACGCGAAATACGAAACTTTGAAGTTCGGATTTTTCAAAAGTGACATTTTTCAGACGTAAAAGTGCCATAACTTTGGACGTCTTGCGAATATCGAGCTATAAATTGCACAGGCGTGTTCAGCGTGCCTTAAAGATGCAGTATGCCAAGTATAAACGATTTCTAAGGACTTTGGAGTTTTGATGAAAATTAATTAAAAAGCAAAGGCTTTTGTCGGTTTTTGTCGAATTTTAATGAAAAATGGATTTGGCTTAAACGTGGCAGGTTGTTGCCTGCACCACGAGTAACATTTCTGCGCAATCGGACCCACAAAATTAGCAAAATTACGCGAGTTACGACACTTTGAAGATCGGATTTTCCAAAAGTGTCAATTTGTCTGACGTAAAAGTGCCATAACTTTGTTAGTTTTGCGAATATCGAGCTACACATTGCACAGGCGTGTTCAGCGTGCTTCGTTGATGCTGTATGTGAAGTTTAAAAACTGTCTGACAAATTGTGATGATTTTTCAAAATTAATTAAAAAGTAAAGGCGAATTTTGATGGTACATGGAGTTGGCTTAAACTTGGCAGGTTTGTTGCCTGCACCACGAGTAACATTTCTGCGCAATCGGACCCGCGAAATTGGCAAAATTACGCGAGTGACGACACTTTGAAGATCGGATTTTCCAAAGTGTCAATTTGTCTGACGTAAAAGTGCCATAACTTTGTTAGTTTTGCGAATATCTAGCTACAAATTGAACAGGCGTGTTCAGCGTGAAGTTCGAACGATATCTAACAGCTTGTGATTTTTTGTCAAAATTAATTATAAAGCAACAAAAACTACACTATTATATAAAAAACGCGATAAAAAAACATGTTCATGCATGCTTTTAAATTTCTCCATCGTTCAGTGCTCATTTCTTTTATTTTAAATAAAATTATAAATTATTTAAATATTACTATTATTATTTTGCTTAGCAGCTTGTAGTCAATGATGAATTATCATGACGAAAGTAAGAACAAATAAAGTCGGATTGCTTGTTTCCTGCGCGTTTAATGCTCAGTGAAACTCTCGCTCTACTTATCGATTCTTCCACTATGGACGTTGAATGTTTCAATCAAAATCACTCAGTCCATTGCCAATAAAAGTCCTTCCCGAACCAACGCTCTCGATATAATGGGAATGACTCTATGTCATCGTTGGGATAAACAAAATCCGTTTTATTAGTTTGGTCGAAATTTCACCTTGACATAATTTTTTGTTGTGCTTCTTAACTCGAACGGCCTTTGAGGAGATAATTAAGGACTTTTTAATAGAAGCATTGCGGAAGAGATTATAGTCGACGTCATTGTGTAGAAACCGCGCGCCAACATCACACCGAGTAACCGATCTCATTGCGATTGCTGATTTACAGTTGCTGCCACCATGGTTTCAACTCAGTCAACGTTGATTTTCTACGTCAACGGAAAAAAGGTAAGTAGTGCGATTTCACCCTTCACCGGGCTCTATCTATGTACATCAACGTATGTAAAAATTAGTAAACAACAATTTGTTATTGGATCGATTAAGCGATACCCATTCTGATAAAAAATATCGATGCACGTTCCATTCCTTATTGACTACTTAAGACAGGGAATGAGGTCATTGCCTTGACGTTGTTTGTTTTAAAGTCATTTCACGCCGACTAACGAAAACTGGTTCCGCGTCAGATGATCCTTCGAATAACAAGAAAGTTTTAAAAAAAACGTTTTTGGTCACCTTCCTTAGAATTTATAATAGAAAGAAATACGTCAAACGAGCGAGTTGGAATGATTGAATTTAATGATGCGAAGCATCAGTCAATAGTTTCGTGTTGTTTCGAGTAAAATTTCCATAAACACGGCGGCGGCGTCGTCGCAATTTTTTTGTTGCTTCAAATTTGCATTCGTTTCTACTGACGCGTTCGCTTCGTTCGTAGTACTAAGAAATTCAATCACTCTACCTCGCACTTTTTCACTTGTATCTTTTTATTATAGATTCTAAGGAAGATATGAGCTTTTAAAATTAAAAAAATGTTTCAACCTTTACGCCACTTATGATCAATCCTATACAACATTTATAAAAGAAAATATATTTTGATTTTGATTTTTTTATTGCGGTTTTTACAATCCATAAGGTACTATATTGTATTTTTTTTATTTATACAATATATATATATATATCATTTTGTCAAATTTTTTGGTATTTTTTTTCCAATTTGTTCCCAACTGAGGCATACTTTCGGTATTTATACGGGAGTGCGTTCCACTCAAGGTAACAGTTGTAAGGGTATTTGTTCTTAACCGTGTTCTGGGCTTGTGAGATGCAGTGGAATGTATGTGCAGTGTGTTTTCTTGTCTCTGGTATATAATCTGGTCATATTGTTCAATATGTTTATGATAGGGGTGGTCAGTGTCTGTTATAATTTTAGGAATTTCTTTGAGGCGGTAATATTGTATCGTACGTGTTTTATTCAATTTCATGTGAATTTATTATTTTTGATGACTTTTTCAAGTTTTACAAGTTCGACATAAATTATTGAAAAAAAAAGATGTGTTTTATTCATGTGAATTTCATGTGAACTTATTATTTTTGATGACTTTTTCAAGTTTTAGAAGTTCGACATGAATTATTGAAAAAAAAAAGATGAAACTCATTCCATATTTAATTTTAGGTCATTGAACCTCGAGTCGACACAGAATGCACTCTTTTAGAATATCTACGAAACAAACGTATCCTTTACAACTCTCGTTCACACCACTGAAGAGTGAAATGGTGTCGAGCTAGTGTACAATAAATAGACTCCTTAATCATTGGCAGTAGGATTATGTGGCACTAAACTCGGGTGCAGCGAAGGTGGATGCGGGGCATGCACTGTGATGATCTCGAAGGTGGATAGACGCAACCAACAAATACAGTAAATCTCTATATTGTATTCTAAGGAAAACGACCACTGTCAAACGTTGGTCAGTTGTGATAATAAGTTTCGTAGCCTTCAAGAAACACCAAACTGGTTACCGGTAGGCTACGCCTTCTGTTAAGTGAACTATTTTAGAAACCAGAAATTGAGTTTCTACGCCACACTGATCCCGAAAGGTTGTTCCATTTCCCGGGGCTTATAGCTAAGCTGTCTTAAGCAAAATAAATGCCGTGAATAAGTCTCGAACTAAACGAGGACATACACAATAAGTGCGTTAAAAATTGTCTCTATTATGTATAAGAAACTATCGATACACAGCAGATAAATATTACTTCATTAGAGTAGAACCCTCTCATTCATTTGCATGAATTCACCATTTGCTTGTTTGGCTGTTTTTCTTGTTTGTTTGTTTTTTAACATCTTCCTCGCGTTTTTTGTTTCTATTACTTTTTTAAGGTCTTGCATTGTTTTTGTCCTATGTTAAATTCATCAAGTTTTCTTATTGTATTTCATTTTCCTTTGATATATTGTTTATCCCTCCGGGATGTAAAAAAATAAATTAAATGAATAAATAAAAAAATAAGTGTAGACAGAGGCACGTCAATCGGGCCACTAAGTTTCGATAGGAAACTTAAGAGGGGTTTAATGCGGAGATGAGTTGTTTTGAGATATGAATGTATTGTGACCGACGGTTTTTGGTTACTGAATGATGATTTGGAGTGTTTGATTGTTGGTGTTGTGTTGCTTGGTTGTTTTTTTTTTAATTTAAATTTTGATTCCTAGAATTGTATAATGTGTAAATAAATAAATAAATAAATGCCTATTTTGCTCAGCTAACTCAATTCCCTGCTGAACCATGGATAAAATAATATATTTTTTTGGAGCCAAGTTTTGTATAAAGTGCATCATCAACAAACAAAAAATCACTAAAAAATAACATCGTACACTATTATAGTACAAAAGAGCAGAATAACAGTACAAAATAACCTATCAAAGCTGTGAAAATCTTGTAACCTTATTCATCTTACGATCACTAGGAATGAACGTTCATGGTGTCAAAATTGACCAGTCATTCGAGTTAGTGTTAAAAAAATACTAAACATAAAAAGTGTTCAAAAATACTTGTGGTAGGAATGAAAATTATTTCCACCACAAACAACGAAACATAACATATCAGAGCCACAAATCTATTCACGATAGTCAAACACCCTAACTAGTATTTATAATAAGAAAATCTTGACCTTTTTCATTTAACTATTTGATTAACACGTTGTCATACTAATTCAAAATGCACTCTAAAGACCCATCCTTGTTTGTTCGGGTATCACGCAAAATCGATTTGATCAATTTTCAGAAACAGGTTTCGAAGGCTTTTGTCAACTTGGTTAGGGTCATTTTCAAAGCTTAACGATGGGTTGAAACGGTAAAAAGCATGCGTACAATGAGCTGTAATAATACCGTTTTTCTTGTTTTCGATTGCAGACATACAAGTGTGAACGCTTGCTTGACACTTGTTTGCAGTGTCCATGGCTTGGCTATTACGACCGTAGAAGGAATCGGAAGCACCAAAACGAACCTTCACCCAATACAAGTTAGGCTAATTTATTAGCTAGCTAGTTAGTTAGAGGAGCTTTAATGTACAAATCGTGCGCAATAAACTTATTATTAGGACATATTTATTTTTCGTAATTTTTCCACCCTGTCTGTATTGTCCGAATGAGTTGAGAACTGGGCGACATTAAAGCTCCGATTTTCTCTTAGCTGTGCCCCTCCCCCCACAATAAAACAAACAAACAACAACCGTAGAAGAGTAATTCCATCATTATTTTAAGGTTTGAGAGTAATGTTCAAATTGGGTTTTATTTGCGGAGAGTAAAGTATAAAAATCTTTTCCTTTAGAGAAATTAACAAGATTTGTTAACGTAAAAAACATTTCAATAAACGATTGTCAATTTGTTGTACTTTTTTTAAAACTTTACATAACTTGAGCATGCTTCAGATCCATCTTCAGCAAGGTTTTGCAGGAAGTGACTTGCACTTTTTTTTGTATCATTTCTTGCAAAACCTTGCTGAAGGTGGAGGCTTGAAAGATGTTACTTAATTAATTGTTTATTTTTAATTATTGCCTGTACATCAAAATGTGACAATAGTTTTTACGTTAACAAATCATATTTGAGAGTAATCTCATAGTTTACTTTACACACAATTTACAGTTCCCTCCGTAGCAAAAAATAAAATAAATTTTGTTGTTGTTGTTTGTTTTCTATACCTGCTTTATTATTTTACATAGAAGTCCGCCCCGCCATAGCTAATCTTGTTCTTACTTTCAAGTTTATCAAAAATTACGGCACTTGAGGTTAAAAAACCTCCCTTCCAAAACTTCCCTTTTGCTAGGAACGACTCTACAAAGCTCACGGGTCGCAATGTGGTTTCTGTACACCTGGGTTTGTCATGTCGATGTATACCTTGTTGAGAAATAACCCGCAACCGGAAATAAAAGAACTCCTAACTTATTTCCAAGGTAACGCAGCTTCAAAAGACGTTTTTCACTCACCTCTATTTAACTAGTAGACATTCCGTTGAATTATCTCAACAAAATTGAAGTCTACTCTTATAGGAAATTTGTGCCGATGCACGGGCTATCGACCTATCATCGAAGGATGCAAGGGTTTTACGAAAGAAGATTGTTGTAAAACGAATGGAACAAATGGATGTTGCAAACAAACTTTGACGAAACAAGAAAACGATAATGTAAGGTAGCTGTTTGGTTCTCCGAGAGGAAAAATGTTATAGTGTTGTATAACTTTGTGTTCATTCTAGGTAGCCACCACGTTGTTTGATCCGTTGGAATGTCAACTGTACGATCCTTCTCAAGAACCTATCTTCCCTCCGGAGTTGCAGGTAACACCCAACCAAATATTAACTGCAAAGTAACTACTAGAGCTTGTTGACATTTTTTCAAGCTTTCGGATCGATACGACAAAGAATTTCTCAAATTTGAAAATCAGTGGATCACTTATTATCGTCCTACTACCATGGTCGAGCTACTGGAAATTAAAGCTCAACATCCAGATGCAAAGTTAACAGTAGGAAATACTGAGATCGGTGATTTGTCTACAATGAGTCACAGTCCAAAAACTAAAATACTCTATTATCGATTTTCACCATACATTTATTATTTTAGGTATCGAATTGAAATTCAAAAACTGTCGTTACCCTGTCCTAATCGCACCTACTGCCGTTATCGAACTCGTAAGCATTCACTCCAGTCGCGATGGAATCACAATTGGTGCAGCAGTCACGCTTTCCGAACTTGAAGTGATATTACGTGAAAAGCTACATCACGAACCAGGTGACCAAGCGACTTCGATGACAAGGTTTATTAAAAATAAACCTGATTCTTATATTCAATTTAACCTCAGAATACAAAACGAGGATTTTTGCATCCATGTTGGACATGCTGGAAAAGTTCGCTGGAAAGCAAATCAGGAATGTCGCAGTAAGTCAAAAATGTTTTTTAATCAACTCTAAAATGACCTACGTCTGACGTTGGTTTTACTTATTTGTAGTCTCTCGGGGGTAACATCGCTACAGCGAGTCCTATTTCCGACCTGTGTCCTTTGCTATTGGCAGCGGGAGCCCAACTTTGTTTAATATCTAAACGTAAGCGACGCGGAAGATAAGTCCTTCCATATTTGGAAGGTGTAATTCGACATGTTTCTACGATAATACAGAAATCATTTTAGGTGGCGAACGTACCCTTGTCATGGACAGTAGTTTTTTTCCGGCTTACCGAAAAACGTCCATGAAGGAAGACGAAATCATTAAGTCCATAACCATTCCTTACACTCGAAAGGTGAGTCAGGGGTCAGGCTACTTCTATATGTGTATTTACACACACATCAAATGTCCATTTTTTTTTAGAAAGAATACTTTTATGGATTCAAAGTGTCTCAGCGGCGCGAGGACGATATCGCTATCGTCAACGCGGGGATGCGAGTGCTTTTAGGAGAGAACGATGATCTGATTGGTGAACTTACTTTGGTCTATGGGGGAATGGGCCCGACTGTCATTGTCGCTCAACAAACGACCACACGACTCATTGGATTGTAAGTAGTTGTCAAGTACAAGAGCCAAATTGGATATTTTTACATTATATTTCTCTTTCTCGCAGTATTTGTTTTTGTATTCTGCAAAACGGAGAGAACAAAATATACTTTTTATCGAACGTTAGTTTTTATACCCTATTTAATACATCGAATATTCATCTTTTGCTGGAACAAGATGATAAATCGTTCTTCAGTACTACTTCCATTCCTTCTCTCTCTACCTGGGTTAACAAAAGCCAAAATTCTTGACCACGGGGTCAATAGTTAGTTGATCCTAGATCTAGATCCAGCCTATTAAACTACCAAATAATTGGTTTTTTTTCTATTTAGGTCATGGAAGGATTCGATGGTTGATAAAGCGTGTCATCTATTACTCCTGGAACTCCCTCTGGAATCGGACGCCCCTGGAGGCATGGTCGAGTTTCGTCGAACACTCATCCTCAGTTTCTTTTTTAAATTTTATCTCAAAGTTGGCATGGCACAAGTAGGTGACAATTATTTTACTCAAAACTTCTTCGGTGGATGCCATTATGACACCAAGTCAATTTCATGTAGACTCCACCACTGATGTTAATCCCTAACATGGACAAGAGCGCTGCATCCGATCTTCATACTGAGCCTCCTAAAGCTTCTCAATGTTATGAGGTAAACAACCAGTCAACCAACCAGTTAAAAAAAAGATATACTGTATTTAGCAATAGGGCTTTGATTTAGTTGACGTCATGGTGTATACAAATGGAATAAAAATATTTGTCGAGTTCAGATTGTAGCTCCGGGTCAACGGTTGGAAGATCCGGTCGGACGACCAGTACCCCATAAAAGTGGAGCTCTACACACCACGGGAGAAGCGTTGTACTGTGATGATATACCTCAACAGCAAGGTTTCTTCATTTTATCATCTGGATCTATTTTTGGCTTTAGTAATAAGGCTGATGTTATAAAATTACTAATGACAGGCGAATTACACATGGCTTTCGTCACCAGTCCCCGGGCCCACGCAAAAATAGTGAACATTGATGCTTCCGACGCCTTGAAACAACAGGGAGTGAAATGTTTTCTTTGTGCCGAAGACCTGCCTGGAGACAAAAACCTTACTGGACGATTCGGAAGAGATACCCAAGTGTTTGCCAGAGACAAAGTCAGTCTTCAATTGATTCAATGGGTTAATCGAACTGAACCAGTAGGTGGTGCTGTATTCACTTAATTACCGTTAATCAGGTCACTTACAACGGACAAATTGTGGGTGCCATTGTGGCAGAGAGTAAAGCAGAAGCTCAACGAGCGGCCAAGTTAATACGACTCGAGCTACAAGACCTACACCCTATCATCCTCACTATCGAAGTGATTGTTATGCGCCATTTTGCTCTTTTACTAACGCAATGCACATCTTATCCATGTTGTAAACGACGCACGATCTCCATTCCCTTTGGACAGGATGCTATTGCGGCCAATTCGTTCTACCCCAAACAAGGTCACACAATTCAGGATGGAAACGTTGAAAAGGGCCTGAAAGAAGCCGATCACGTGCTTCAAGGAACAGTTCGCTTGGGTGGGCAACAGCATTTCTACCTGGAAACCCACTGTGGTCAAGCTGTTCCGCAAGGAGAACACCAAGAAATCATCATCACCTCGTCCTGCCAAGCACCAGCGATGGTTCAGGTGAATCCCATCGATCTCGTTCATCCCCTAGTACTTGACCAATTTTCAATTCAACTAAGCATACAAGTCTATTGATTTGGTCCATAGGATGGAATTGCACAAGCGCTCGGAATACCCCGTAACCGAATAGTTGTAAAAACAAAGCGAATTGGTAAACTCCAAATTCCATGTCAGATGAAAAAAATAAATTCGCCACATGGTTAATAGCTTGTTTTCCTCCTTTTCTACATGTTTGATGAATTAGGTGGCGGATTCGGCGGCAAAGGAATGGCGTCTGGCTATTTTGCAATTCCTTTAGCTTTAGCAGCTTGCAAGTGAGGACCTACTTTTATGATGTCACTTTCTCCCAGTAGCTTGAGCAAATAGTGTTAAAGAAACTTATCTTAACATGGGTCTATCTACCTACTATGAAGGATTAATGTACATCTTTTCCAGATTACAAAAACCCGTAAGGTTTATGATGGACAGAGAAGAAGACCTAGTCATCACTGGAGGAAGACATCCTTTTCTTCTCCAATACACAGTACAGTACAGTATTCTATTTTTTTCCGAATACGGTTGACCCCTAATGAATGCAGTTTGATATTTGATATTAAATCCACCACGACTATAAGATTAAGAAAATACCGACTAACTGGGGTATTTATTTTTTGATGAAACTATATTTTTTTAGCACGATACCAGCCAAATTCCCCACATCAATGAAACCATATTTACCCCCCCCCCCTATAGCACGTAAATTTGTCATCAATTATTACCCCAAAATGTGGTATCACTTCACTAAAGTTATTAACTACGAATGAAATCTCGTCTACTTTTTTTGTTTCGGAAAGCATTTTGTGAATAATTTCAGTGGGTGTCCGATTTGGCTCACGCTGAAGACTTAATCCAATGAAACTGACTAAAATTCCTTTTTAGGTCGGATTTTCCAATTCGGGACGATTGATCGCCCTGTCTGGTAAAGCTTACAGCAACGGTGGCAATTCGTTGGATGTCTCCTCATTGGTCAGAACACTGACACGTCTACATGAAACAAATTTTTTCTTTTATTTTCATTACAACTTTCGATCTTTTTTCAAATTAGGTGTTAGATGAATTCTTATTGAAACTTGACATGACTTACAAGATCCCCAATATTCATGTGGTAGGAGAAGTTTGCAAAACTAACTTGGCTCCCAACACGGCTTTTCGAGGTTTTGGAGCTCCCCAAGGGATGATGATCATACAAACCATACTCGACGATGTAGCTCACCATTTGACGATGGACCCATTTCAGGTAATCTAGTATTTGTTTATTGTCACGTTGATAGAAATGACCCGATGTATGCCAAAACAAGTGAGAATGGTGTGTGAATCATCCCAGATACGAGAATTGAATTTTTACCAAGAAGGAGATCGAACATTCTATGGTCAGCCGATCACTCATTGCACACTGAAAAGATGTTGGGATGAATGCCTGCACCAAAGCCAATACTATAGTCGCCGAGAAGAAGTGCAACAATTTAACACGTAATTTTTTCATTGACTAAAAGTCCATGAATGATGCTGAACATTACAAAATGTCATTCATCCCATTGTTCCGTTACCAGAGAAAACCGGTGGAAAAAGCGAGGAATTAGTATTCTTCCGATGAAGTACGGCATTGGATTTTCTCCCCCGTTTTTGAATCAGGTGAGTCATGGTTTCGTGAAAAACGATATTTATCACTATTATCTATTCTAGCGTCAATAGCTATAATAATCTGTTCAGGGAGCAGCGCTTGTACATATTTACACCGATGGAACCGTTCTCGTTACCCATGGAGGGACCGAAATGGGCCAAGGGCTTCACACTAAAACGCTACAAGTAAGCTCTTCATGTGCTGTTCCGATTGCTACCAGAGAAGAACCCTCCTGGTTTAGTACAGTACCATACTGTTATGATTAAGGATAGAATTAAATCGACACCTTTGTTCGGTATTGGCAGGTAGCAAGCCGAGTCCTCCAAATACCCATTGAAAAAATCCATTTATCGGAAACGAGTACCGATAAAGTCCCAAATGCCACTACGACGGCTGGAAGTTTTGCCACTGATTTGTTTGCACCCGCTGTTCAGGTGGGACCATCGATGCTGCACTTTTTCAATGATTCCTCGCTTCGATCGATTGATACATGTTCATTTCTAGAATGCTTGCCAAACCCTAATGAATCGTTTGGAACCCATAATTAGAAATAACCCAAAAGGAAGTTGGGAAGATTGGGTCAGGTCGGCGTATATGAACCGAATTAATCTATCCAGCACGGGATTCAACAAGTAACTATAGTGTTGAAACTAAACTCTGAATCCAATGAACTCGTACTTAAAATGACATTGCTGTAATCCACTACAGACTCGAGTTACACAACGAAGAATTCCACTATTTTTCCTATGGTTCAGCATGCTCCGTGGTTGAAATAGATTGCTTAACTGGCGACCACCAAGTAAGTTCCAATGGAAAACCCACGCACGAGCCGAATGCGGGTGAAACACCGTTTTTTCTATTTCTCAGATCCTGCGAACCGACATTGTGATGGATGTGGGTCAAAGCTTAAACCCTGCTGTGGATATTGGCCAAATCGAAGGGGCTTTTGTTCAAGGGTGCGGACTCTACACCATGGAAGAACTTCGCTACTCTCCAAGGGGCCAACTGCTCACTCGAGGACCGGGAACGTACAAGATACCCGGCTGTAGCGACATTCCTAATACTTTGAACGTGTCTCTACTTAAGGGAGCATCGAATGTCCGCGCCATTTATTCCAGCAAGGTACTGATATCTATGTACGGTACTGCTGCATCCTTTTAAGTACAAAACTCAACTCATCCGTTCGTCAATCGTTGCTAGGCAATTGGAGAACCTCCCCTTTTGTTAGCAGCTACTGTCTTCTTCGCTATCAAGAATGCCATCCATGCTGCTAGAATGGACGAAGGTATACCGAGAATGACGACTTTCGACAGTCCTGCAACTACGGAAAAAATAAGGCTGGCCTGCAGCGATCGATTCACAGCGCGTGTAAGTGGGCTCACATCGATCAACTCATTTCTTTACATAACTTGTTGAATTATCTATCCATTGTCTGTTTAGGTTGCAGAAACGCATCGAGAACGAGTTCCTACACAACCATGGTTTATAACTGTTTGAAAGGTTAGAACGACATTTTTAACACACGATTTTGGAGACAAACCGATGAATGGAGATGTTTCAACAAGTATCACCATGTCAATAAACTTTGATGGTGTGTAACTGATCCCTTGGTGGTAAGAAAATGCACGATGCGATATGTGCAGTCTTCTCTTCCAATAAAATTCTAAACTAACCCTGGTTGGAGGGGAAAATAAAGCCACACAAAGAGGGTTGTTTCGTTTGAACGAGGATAGATACTTTTAGGGTGGGTTTCGAGGTTTTGGTCCATCGAAATAGACCGAACGAGGATTTACGAAAGAGTAAGACGCTTACCATAGCATGTTAATCGCAAAAATGCAGGGATTATGCAGAGTGAAAAATGACCCTGAAATTGGTCCGCTGGTCTTGTGTTAAGAGATCGTGTGTTAAAAATCGATTCGAAGCACTGAATTGAAACCCACTGGAAAACCGTATCCAATCCCCTAGTCTCGATGAATTCATTTGAAAATAGGTATTATTATTATACACGCTCCCTCTCCGACGATGGACTCTTAACAGGATGTGCATTAAAATTTGTTCTTATTTAATCAATTCTTGTCACGTGAAAAGTCGATGAACGCTAGACCAATGGTACTCATCTTCTTTAATAGTTTCCGATGATTCATACGCTCGTATATCGATGATCGATAGAGCCACTAAATATTTTCGATATTTTCAATAAAATACAAAAATAACGGTGATGGCAAAGTATGTACTACATACAATGTACTATAATGGAATAAAATTATTTTTCTTTCAAAAGGTACTGTTAAAAACAAAACTATTTAAAAGCAAACAATCGATGTTCTTTGATTTCTATTGTACTAATCTCACCATAAAAAACAACTTATCTCTTTTAATAATAAGATTGTTGTATAATCAACTTTTATAAAAAGAAAAGTAATGAAACGACGCAGTTAACAAATCCTTTCATCTCAAGAGTATTTTTATAGCACCTCGTTAGAAACATCGGACGAATCAAATTTTACATTTAAATTAAGTTCCTCATATATACCATAGATTTTTAATCAATATTTCTGTTTTGTTTGTCCCTTCGGGATGCATGTATTTTTAAATAAATAAATAAATAAATAAATATAAACGTAAACATCTCATATCATGCAAAAATTAAAATGATTTAGAAACACTTCCTCCTTCTCTTATTTATATAAGAGCACCCTCAAGGGGTAGATACAACACAACAAAAATTAAATACATATTGTACTTAGGATATAAAAAACTCTAAATACATAAAAAGCTGAAGAGGTATCACTCAGTGATAATCGTTGGATATTAAGTCGGATGCGTATACATTCAGAAAGATGGTACAACTCTGCAGAAGCAATTAAACACTCGTAAGTTGACTATCTAAAAGGTGTTGTGTAATACTATGATTAAAATGATGGCAACTGTTTGCCTGAAATCGTGAGGGAGTTCGTTCCACAACTCAACACTATCAAATGGAAACCTTTTTTTACTCAAGGTCGAAGTGTGTGTTGGTTGTGATTTCAAGTTTGAACTGTCTAGTGAGTCTGGTATCTTTATCATCGAGCAAATTTATTTATTTATTTATTTATTTATTTGTCTTAACACAATCCAAAGGACTAATAGCAAACTCTTGCAAAAGGAAAAATTTAAGTACAGCAAAACAAAGTGAAATAAACAAAATTACATAAAACAAGAAATTCAATAAAAAACCCAATTTAAAAAACAAGAATCAGTCATCAATATGGTTAATATGCCTGTAAAGAACCTTATTAAAAGCAACATAGGATTTGGATATGTTAAAATGTTGTGGGGCAGATAATCTTCGAATATAGGCTGGTAATGCGTTCCATTCTTTAAAATAATTGAAAGGATAGGCTGTGGATAGTTGATGGCTAATGATATTATTGATATGGAATTTATATGCATGTTCCGAACGACAGTTTGTATTATCAGTATATAAGATTTTATATTTATATAACGGGTGGGTTTGATCATTAATTAAGATGATCAAATATTTCTTAATGAAATACGTGGGATGTTGTGGATTGCGGATTTCATTACTTAGGTTAGGACTCGAAGTTTGTTAGTGTTGACTAAGGTGGTAAGAGTAGGTATACGATTCTTGGCACAGAAAGCTGAGATAGATAAGTCCAAAGAGGGTTCGAATACATCTATTATTATATGCAGTTTTCAGCCGTATCAGTCGAAACTTAGTGTTGAAGCGAGGACCAGATGGTAGCTGATCAATGTTTGTACATAAGAAGCAAAAACCCTTTTTTTTTCTCTAAAATTCAAAATTTTCTTTAGTTTTTTCAGTATAAATATCTTGGAATTTAACTCTTTGATTAAATGTCGTAAGTGAAATTCAAAATAAATGCATTGTCAAAGATCACTCCTAGGATCCTCATCTTAGTTATTGGTTGTTGTAGATCAATGTTTATTTACAGTACAGTAGTATGTTTATTGAATTATGTTATACACTGACAATACGAATAATTCCAAAGCAGAAGATTAACAGAAAAAAGTCGTTAATAACGTTAAGTTTAATAACATTAAAATCATTGTCAGTTCAAATAGGCTACGATTCGATTTGGAAAAAAAATGTTTACAATGTGAAATGCATTTTGCACGATAACAATTAAAAATACCAAATCTACTATCAGACGGTAATCCATTCCATAAACTGAAAAGTGTGGAAGCAATGACTGTACTATTCTGTTATTGAATTTTATCAGCTTGTTAGTTTATTTTAATTATTGTTATTATATAAGGTTTTGTTACCCTTCGGTTCTTGTGACCGTTTTATAAAAAAATAAAACGGGAAAATAATATAAAATATAAAAAATACGGGAAAGGTTTTTTTTTTTTTCGCATAAGATGGTGGTATTCTCAAATTTGTGCCCGCGAAGGTGATTACTTACGTACATACTAAAGTAATTACAAAAAAACAACTTGAAACGTGTACAAAACAAAGACTTGACCTTGAGCTCCAGACTTTGGAGCAGGTGTACTGTAGTTTGAAATACTACAGTATGATTATTATTTATTACAATAATTTTTATGTTCGGAAATTCAACCTTGTGAAACTTTGTCAATGTGAAAGTTGGATGATAACGACGCCTCGAGCCTTTATCAATTGCGTAATAGAAAACCACGCCTCTCCTTAATTGCAATAGAAACCACGATAGCGTCGTTCGTCCATCATAACTGATCTCAGATAAATCAGATCAGATCGCTCTAACTTGTGAATGACTGGTGAAACTACTGTACTACTACTCTTGACACAACATGACTTCATCCGTCCTCGTGTTTTATATCAACGGAAAAAAGGTTTGTCTTGTTCTCCTATAATTATCGTGTGTTCTGCAATGCATTACATAACCGCAGAAGCGCATTTTCCAATTATAATTTTTTGGAACTTTATAATCAGTGAAATCAAAACAATGTCTGTGTTAGTGAAAATAGTCGTGTTGCATTTAGATGAAGAATCTAACTCTCCAGATGCAGTAGTCATCCATCGTGGTTTTATGCTTATCTAATTCTCAATGCCAATTTTATTGATAGAATAACAATATAAACTACACGTTAATTTCTCGTACATTAAATACTGAATAAATAAGCATTGGATAGACTACGTAGCTGCAAACGTCATTTATCTGACATAATGTATCCTATTTATCAGTGTTTAGTAGAATGAATGCGTTTCTCTACATATAGTGTAGTATTGGGCGTGTTTCTGAGAAAAAAACGCTAATCAACTCAGTCAAAAAGACGTTGTACTACTACTTCATTACTGTAGGTGCTGCAGAAAAAGCTATAACATCAAGGTGGCTACACATGGAGCCCATGACATTAGATAGTGTCGGTCATTGAACTATAAAAGTGCAGTAATACTAAACATATACGTATAAATTATACGTGTACATTATAATGATATTGTTCAGAATTTGATGCAGCAAATAAAATTGTACTGAACTGACAGAGAAAGCTGTATAATAGGTCTGACAAAAAAATATCCAATACCATCTTCAGTGAGAGCATTTTGAGAAACACGTCGCCTCGTTATCGGTACTAGCAACAACTAAACAAACAACAACAACCTCCGATTAATCTCCATTGATACCGGGTAGAGTGCACACTGTCGAAGAATTACGGTAAAAGAGTAATCCACTTGAATAAAACCCATCAATTACCAGTTTCCCCTTCCCTTCCCTTCCCTCCCCTCTCTTCTCTCATCGAGAACCAAAATATTGTCAAATGATTGACAAACCCACACCCATTGAAAAAATGATCCAATGGCAAGTTATAGTTACTTAACTTAGTTTCCACCATATAATAAATAGGTAATCTTTCAAAGTTTGGTAAAAAGTTGAACTATCACAAAGCTGTTTTGGATTAAATGAGCTAAAGTCAAATCCGTTATTATCCAGATTGAAGATGGCCTCGTAAATCCGGAATGGAATCTTTTGTACTACCTGCGCAGTAAACGTATCCTATTATGAATGAGTGAACATTTTCTAAAAGAATATTTATCTAAGTTACTTTTCGTAGCGCCATTTTTCTTAACTTCAGTTTAGTTCGTTTGTGTGGTACCAAAATGGGATGCAACGAAGGAGGATGCGGTGCTTGTACAGTCATGGTTTCCAGCGTCAACAGAAACACCAAACAAATTAAGCATGTTCAATTCCATTACGCTAAATTCTTATTTTTCAATTGACTATGAACATAGTTTAGTCGAACTTGCTAAGCAGCTTTTTCCGTCTATTTTCCAAGGCATTTCAGCGTGAATGCTTGTCTCGTGCCTATCTGTTCGGTTCATGGAATGGCAGTCACTACGGTTGAAGGCATTGGAAACGCTAAAGCTTTACATCCTATACAGGTTCACATTAGTTTTGAGCTATTGACCAAAAATTGAAACACTCGATTAAATTGTTGATAGTAGCTGTTGATGAAAATACAATATTTTGGATTTGCTTAATTTCGTTTTGTTTTCCATCACCCACCCACGCCCAACACAGGAGCGACTTCATAAATTTCACGCCTCTCAATGTGGGTTTTGTACACCTGGAATTGTCATGTCGATGTATGCCTTGCTAAGAAATCGAACTATTCCCACCATCGAGGAAATTGAAACTACCTTAGAAGGTATCTGAACTACACTGTTAGAAGATTAACTACTGCCAGCATCACTGATAAAAATGGCAATGAATTAAACGCTGCTTCTTGCATAGCCTTAAGAAATTCATGTACATGTACCAATTTTTATAGGTAACCTTTGCCGATGCACTGGTTATAGGCCAATACTACAAGGAATGCAAACCTTTACGCAAGATGGATGTTGCTCAACTACTACAAATGGACAAAATAATTGTTGTCAAAGCAAGAGCAATGGTTGCTGCAAGCAGCAAGATACTCTCAACCACATACAAAATGATGGAGTAACTAAGATTCATACATTCCGATTCAAATGCAAACATCCTATGTCAAAATTAATTTTTTTCCACGCACTTTCAGCATGCTGATACTGTGACCAATTTGACAGACAAAACACAGTTTTCGTCATACGACCCTTCGCAAGAACCAATCTTTCCCCCTGAACTACAGGTTTAATTTAATTACGTATACTACATTGCGTATTGTACGACGTACTTACTACACCTTTCTTCCAGATTTCAGACGTTTACGATAAAGACTTGTTAACTTTCAAAGGAAACACAATGACGTGGTACCGTCCCACTACTCTGCAACAACTCCTAACATTGAGAGAAGAGCACCCTAATGCTAAACTGAATGCTGGTCATACTGAAATTGGCAAGTATGATGTGTTTATCAAATGTACTAAGTCGTTTGCCACTCGGCTCGGCAACGGTTTACGGTAAAGACGATTGCTTAAAGTGCAGTTCTAGACCATCACTTCATAGATATATATTGATTTTGCAAGCAACAATTCTATCACGATGATTTCTCTGTAGGGCTAGAAACCAAACTCAAGAATGAGCACTATCCCGTTCTGATAGCAGTCAATGCAGTGCCTGAACTTAATACAATTACGTGCAACGAACAAGGAATTCAATTTGGAGCTTCCACAACACTGACTCAACTCAACCAAGTTCTTAATGAAGCTATAGCCAAAGAACCAGGCACGCACCAAATTTACTTACACTTACCATATGTATTAAAATAATAAATTTCAACTTGTGACTTTGGCTTATCGCAGAGTACAAGACGAGAATTTTTCAAGCCATAGCTGAAATGCTAACAAAATTTGCAGGACAACAAACTCGCAATGTTGCAGTAAGTAAAAATTCAGGTTTTCAACTTTTCGAATAACGGAGGGTGACTTTTAATTCCAAAAGTAACTTATAACTAAGAATAAAATGAACCTGTACACAGTGTTAAACGGTTGTTGATTCGTAAATAGTCACTATACCCACTCCTAGTGTAACTCCTTTTAATAATTCTTTAGTCACTGGCAGGGAATATTGTCACAGCAAGTCCAATTGCAGATTTAAATCCACTGTTGGTTGCATCTCATGCAGAATTGTTAGTGATGACAAAAGGTAAGCCAACACTCCATTTCCAATTTTAGCTTTTATCAAACTACTATAAATCCCGAGATCAATACCATTCGTGTTTTTGATAATAGTTTCATTTGATTTAGAAACAACACAATTAACTGTAGCGGTTAAGTTAGGACTGTATATACTGTATATATGCAAACATGGAATATATGATACATTTATTTTATTTCACTATACACACTACAAGTCTTAGAATTCACTTGATAAACCACACTAAAATGATAGATTCAACATCAAGCCACAATGCGTTTAACAATATTTAACCAGTGTGGTGTCTCGTATGACAATCAGGTAGGCTACGAGCACTCTGATGTTGAGTATAATAAATGCTTCCAGAAAATATTAGAAAGCTGCTTCTTGTTGACAAACGTCTAAACCTGTAGGATGCAACTAAATTGAGTTTTCGATAAGCAACACCTTCCAATGAATACTTCATCCTGTTCTAAATATTCTTACTACCGAACAAGCTATTGCAGAGTGCATCATATACAGTACACACTTAACGACATCCAGCCTTTATCAGACCATGCTACGACACTGATCAACGGTGTAGCGTGAACCGACATGATAATAGATCATGTCAACTTTCACCTAAAATGCTAAACTGACACTAATCCCAAATATTCATATTCTACATTAAGAACACGGCATTGGAATTGGATTCAAAACCACTCAGCCACAGCAGTTACTTAATTAAAAGATCAAGAAATCTCTTGCTGCAAAAGTGTATAATCCATATACTACTTTTTCGCAAGGACAGAACATGTGTCTATGCCTATTTCCTCACCTGTCTTGAAAATGCTTAGACAATGTTTTACTTTAGCCAAATCAACATGCCAAACATAATTCCAATAACAACAACTTAGTCTACAAAATCAAAGTGCTAATTAAAGTGCAAGTTATTTGCTCGGTTTGTTTTAAAATAACCAACAAAAATTTGAAATGACTGAACAGACTAGTCCGCTATTAATATAAAAATTGTTTAAATAGATACGCATCGTACTTTAAGAATGGATCGAACCTTTTTCAGCGACTATCGTCAAACACAGCTTAAGTCGAATGAAATCCTTATAACTATCACTATCCGTTATAGTACGCAGGTGAGCTTACTTGTCATAGTAAATTGACAATTTTGCTGAGTTTTTTATTAACCTAGATAGTTGAATAGCATTTTCTTTGCAAGTTCGAGCGTGCAAGAAATGATCGTAACAAGCATTTTTTCATTCCACCAGGATGAGTTTTTTTATGGGTTCAAGCAGGCCCAAAGAAGAACCGATGACATTTCTATTGTGAACGCAGGAATGAGGGTTGAATTTGAGCCAAGAACGAATGTCGTTAATGACATCGACTTAATTTATGGAGGAATGGCTAATCGAACAATAGCGGCGATGAATACTGAAGCTATTCTAATAGGAAAGTAAGTGAAGTAATTTATACAAACTCACCAAGTGGCTCGTTCAACAGACTTGGATTGTTTGTAGGACATGGAATGAACAGCTACTGTCATCAGCCTTGTCAAGTTTGATCGGCGATCTTTACCTCGACATCAGTGCTCCGGGTGGAATGGTCAAGTTCAGACAAACACTGGCACTCAGCTTTTTCTTCAAGTTCTATTCAAAAGTGCTTGCTGACCTGCAAAAAGAAAACGTAATCATTAAGTTTCACATTGGACGACGTCATCAGTCATTGCTAAATATCTCACATCTGCTTCGATAATTTAGGTTCTTAAAGACACAACTCTTCCTTCGCATTACCAATCAGCAGTTACCACCCCAGTGATAGAGCATTTCAAGGCATCACAAATGTTCCAAGTAGGACTTTAAGATTTGTCCAAACATCATTTACACCTATATAATAGGGGATTAGCCGTTGCAATATCAACTCTTGCATTCAGATTGTGCCTTCGGGCCAGAGGATTGAGGATCCCATAGGAAGGCCAATTCCTCATGAAAGCGGTGCATTTCATTCGACCGGAGAAGCAGTTTACGTTGATGATATACCATTACTCGAAAGTAATGTATTATGTTGACTATATCATTCGTATTAGAACCAATATCAACTTGTGATATTCGACTCTTAGATGAACTACACATGGCATTCGTCTTCAGTACTAAAGCTCATGCAAAAATCTTGTCCATCGATGTCACACGAGCCATGGCTATCGAGGGAGTACACACGTTTGTTAGTGCAAAAGATTTTCCAGCTGGTCAAAATGAAACAGGAATAATTGTCAAAGATGAAGAATATTGCGCCAGTGAAAAAGTAGAGTAGTCCAAAGTGACGTTTAATCTGCACTTGAATGATTAATAAATAAAATCTTCTGATCTCAGGTGACATGTTGTGGTCAAATTATTGGCGCCATTGTAGCTGAAGACAGAATACTGGCTCGAAAAGCGAGAGACTTGATCAAAATACATTATGAACAACTTAAGCCAATCTTTACAATCGAGGTACTCCATCCATTGATGGATTAAAACTTTTTAACCGATTTCAAAGCTTACAAAACTCCATTTTCTAACTAGGAAGCCATTGAATCCAACTCATTTTACCATTCTGACACTTTGTCATTATGTGTGGGTGATGTGGAAGCAGCATTTAAAAATTCTGATCACGTGCTGAGTGGCGAGCTACGTGTAGGGGGACAAGAACATTTTTATTTGGAAACACAAAGTGGCCAAGTGGTACCTCGTGGTGAGCATGACGAGTTGACAGTCACGGTTGCGTGTCAAACTCTTTATCAAGTGCAGGTCAGTTAGATGCTCGAGAATCTGTTGCAAAATTTTTCGATCCTAATCATGATTGTGCTACTGCAATTTATAGATGTACGTGGCTAATGCGTTAGGTATCTCAGAACACAAAATAACCGTAAAAGCAAAAAGGTTGGGTAAGTCAAGAAAGTATTCGCCAAAGAAATATCTGCAACACAAAACCTTTAACGTTAGTTAAATTAGATTATCCTACTTACATACATTTCGTGTTCTGCTTTAAAAGGTGGTGCATTTGGTGGAAAAGAAACTCGGGCTCCGATCATGGCAGTCGTTGCAGCACTAGCAGCTCAAAAGTACTGTACTGTAACAAAAGAAAAAATCCAATTAGTGGCACACAATAAATAACCAATGATTTGTTCTAAATCATTTTCAATGTTACTAATGAAATATTATAATCTTTTAATGTGAAATGAGTTACTTGTGTTGTGTGTGAGAGTAGCTTGCAGTTTTCAACTTATGAAACTCTTATTGAGATTACTATCGTCGTAACTAAGCTTAACAGTTGAAATTTGTTACAGGCTAAAGCGACCAGTACGCTATGTGTTAGAGCGTGATGAAGATATGGCCTCTACAGGAGGAAGACACCCTTTCTTGATCAAATACAAGGTGGACACCAACTTTACCATGCATTGGTCAATGTTTTTTTTTGACGTCTACAATACTTGATATGTATAAAATTGTGTTAAAGGTTGGTTTCTCGAATGATGGAAAACTCAATGCTTTGCAATGTACTGCCTATAATAATGGTGGACATGTGCTGGATTTGTCACGAGAAGTAAGTTCAGTCTATTTGTATCCATTCTATAAATCAAACAATCCAATTCCGATCGTATTATGATAGGTATTGGACACGTTCATGAAAAAGCTGGACAACGCCTTTAAGATTCCCAATCTTAATTTCATGGGCTATGTTTGCAAAACCAATTTGCCAACCAACACGGCCTTTCGAGGATTTGGTGCACCTCAAGCAATGTTGTTTATACAAACGATGATTTCAGATATTGCTACCTATCTGAATAAAGACCCGGTAAAGGTAAACTAAGACAGTCTTGTACGTATCTATTGATTACTGGTATCCATTCAATACAATCTAGCAAAGTCACTATCTCATTCCAGCATCTATACTTTTGCTATGATATTTCGACAGTGATGAAATTTGAGAATTTGCTAGGTACGAGAAATCAACCTTTATGACGAGGGAGATCGGACATTCATCGGTCAACTTTTGACTCATTGCACGCTTAAAAGATGTTGGAACCAGTGCTTGGAAACTAGTAACTACGTGGAACGAAGAAAAACCACCGACCAATTCAACAGGTAGGATTCACAAACAACTATTGAAATCAATCAACTATTGAAATCAATTTTCATACAAGACGATTGTTCGCAGCCACAACCGTTGGAAAAAACGTGGGATTTCCATTCTTCCTATGAAATATGGTGTTGGATTCATTCTGGAACTAATGAACCAAGTAAAGGCTTACTTAACCTTCAAAACATTATTAATGTTGAAACTATGATGAACAAACTACATATGATGTACATTTCAGGGAGGATCATTAGTGCATATTTATACGGATGGAACTGTGCTTGTCTCTCACGGAGGAGTAGAAATGGGTCAGGGACTTCACACCAAGTTGATTCAAGTAAAAACTGAAATATAGTTTATAACCATATACTGCAGCGACTAGAGTTAGGAAATTCACTTTAAATGAAAAATAAATCGACCGAATTTTAAATTGCAGATAGCCAGCCGTGTATTGCGAATTCCTTCATCCAAAATTCATGTCATGGATACCAGCACGGATCGAATTCCAAATGCTGTGACATCAGCTGGAAGCATGAGTTCTGACTTGTTCGGAGCTGCTGTCAAAGCAAGAAATCATTCCTCTTGTTTTGGTCAATGAAAAAAACAATAAACAAACTCGTTGACTCAATGACTTTTCTTTTTCTTTAGAAAGCTTGTGAAACATTAATGGAACGTTTAGAACCCCTCATAGCGCAGAATCCCAAAGGGACTTGGGAAAACTGGATCCAAGCTGCTTATGTAGAAAGAATCAATCTTTCTGCTACAGGCTTTTACAAGTAAGTGAATAAACAAGTCCCATTATTTAATCTCGACAGGTTTCAGTCACCATTTGTTTTCTTAAATCTAGAACAAGAAAGCTTGACGAATTAGGTGGAGGTCCTTATCAGTATTCTTCGTATGGAGCTGCCTGTTCAGAGGTTGAAATCGATTGCTTATCGGGTGATCATAGAGTGAGTGAAATTTATCCATTTCCATGTCATTGACCACCACTATTGTATACTTATTGAAAATTTAATTTAAAGCTATTTATTACAATTTGCAAAAGATCCAGAGTTACCATGTAGGATGTCATTTAATCCTGATGGTTGACTACCATCTAGCATTTCATATAAATCTAGGTCAAGAATTTTACAGCATGGTTTTATAGTAGATATCAAAAATGGCTAATTTTTGCAATGTGAGAAAAGTGCCATCACCCAAAACAAAAGATTTGGAAGTATTAATCTTAAAATGTTGATTAATGCTACAAGTTTAATCAAAACATAAGCCACCAACATTTCAAGTTGTTATAAGTATACTCCGATTTACGGCGCTCCGATCTAACGCGCTTCACTATCACGGTGCCATAACAATCTACAGCTTGTCGACAAAAATCGATACGTTGTAAAAAACAAAAAGCGTTCAACATCAGGACTAGGCCTATTACAGGCTCTTTCATTCAACTCCCCACCATCAACACGAGTTTACACACACCTTTAGTCTTTCATGTTTAAAAAGAGGGCCGTGATTCAGTCTACGGCGGTAGTCCCGCCCCTAACTCAGCGTTATAGTGGGCATAACTATACCTACCTGTATAGTACGAGCGTTTCTACATAGTAGATTACGCAAGTATATCTAGTTATTATAATAACCAGATTAGTCTGTTAGACGATGCAATATTTGTTTCACGGTTCGTTTTCCGATTTAGGTTATTCGTACCGATATTGTGATGGATGTTGGTGAAAGTTTAAACCCTGGAGTTGACATTGGACAAATCGAAGGGGCTTTCATGCAGGGGTATGGACTGTTTACCTTAGAGGAGCTCCGCTATTCACCTAAAGGTGAACTCATCACAAGAGGACCGAGTAACTACAAGATTCCAGGGTTCGATGATATTCCACGACAATTCAACGTTTCCATGCTCAAGGGATCGCCCAACGTGCACGCCATCTATTCCTCAAAGGTACTAGCAAAAAAAAATTACCATTCTTACAATTTAAAACACCGAATTTCGATCTCAAACATAATATCAATTTTACAAAATGAAAAAATTTCAAATAAACTACTATGGGAGCAATCGTAACCAAACAACACCATCTTTTCCAAATTAAATTATAGGTACATTGAAAGTACAAATCGATAATATTTGCTTTGCAGGCTATTGGTGAACCGCCCTTACTGCTCGCGGCATCCGTGTTCTGCGCGTTGAAAGATGCCATTTCGGCAGCTAGAAGCGAGATGGGTGACAATCACGTGTTTCGTCTCGATAGTCCAGCCACGGCTGAGAAAATCCGCTTGGCCTGTTTCGATGATTTCACCACCAAGGTTCACGGAGAACATTAATTAATAATTACACGTGAACAATCATTGTCATTAAATTGCTATTCTAAATTTTACAGATCGATGAAAACCCAAGTGATTCCCAAAAAATTCCATGGTCCATCACCGTTTAATTTTTTTTTCTACTTCGTAATATTAACAAGAATATGTTAGCATTTATAATATGTAATGGTAGGTGTACTAATTAACCAGATGTAGATGTAGACAAAGTACTTGCTTCGCAATGAAGAGTCAATTTCAACGGCAGCAATAATTCAAGACATTATTTTTAATACCGTCTTTCTTCTTTTTTTAACATGAATCCTTGATTCAAATGTGCAATAAATGTACGTACACTGTACTGAATTAATAATCCAATAAATGTCATAAAACTACAAAAAGCAACTTCATTATTATTATTATACATTCGTCATTATTTTGTCAATCATTGATGATTCATGCTCACAAACCACTACGAGAAGAAACTAGTTAGTCGGTCGATTTACTTGTCAATCGATATCGATCTTTAATACTCGATTAGAAAGCAGTCATAATGTATTACAGTAGTTTCAGAAATAAATCACAAGCTCGACATCTCGTTCTCCTCCCAAGGGACACTTTCATGATGTGAAAGACACCCATAGTGTGAGAAGAAAATAAAGAATGTCTCCCACAGGACACCTCAAAGTAAATTTTAAAATTTGTTCGTACAAAAAAACAAACAAAAAACGTTTTTTCAAACCAACTTAATTTGAATGGAGTTTTTTTTTATGTGCTACATTATTTATTTATTTAATGAAAGCACCCAAATGGATAAAGGGACAACACACGAAACACAGAATACAAAAAATGGAAAAAATACATCATAAAAAAATTAGAACACTCACCTAGGTAAAAAAATTGATAAAAGACAAAAATTCAACACGAATTAAAAAGTTTGATGAATTTAAACAATTGCTACTTTTGATTTTGCATAAAATATTTTTTGATAGTACGTGAGAAGTGCCTGCAATTTATCATACACTTATATCTAGTACAAACAAATATCTCACTCCTGACCTCATAGGTTAA